>JAOWAN010082917.1:0-10347 GCA_028566635.1 Lobelia cardinalis
AGTCTTGTGTTTGAACATTGTTACATACGAAGAAAATTCTCTGTCTCACTTGGTGTCACATCTAGTGTACCACTACTCACATAATGGTGGGACCCAATAATAATGGGCTCCACCATAATGTGAGTAGTGGTACACCAAGTGTGATACCAAGTGAGACAGAGGATTTGGACTCGTGACATACCATATGAAAATTAATGCTCAAACATTTTTGTCGGCTTAATCTGATTTGACCAACTTTTAAATTAAATCTCCGTCACTAAAAATATTTTTGTAGAATTATGCTACGTACATATCCCACGATGAAATGTACACAAAAAAATCTTGCTGACTCAATTGGAATTTTTGTGGACTTCCATTTTATTTGTATCGAGGAATATATATTGTTTGTCGCTTGTCAGAAATTGATCTTGTTCAAGAGAGGTTCGTTTTCTATACGTACTGAGATTCACAATCTTCTTACTTGTTCATGGTGATAATTCACTTTCTACACTTCTTTAAATTGATACTGATAGTGCTCTCTTCCTCCTCCAATCTAAAATTAAGTGATTTAATTGGCTTATAGAGAATTAATACTTAAGGATTCAATCAGGATTGTGGACTACAATTTAAATTTGAACTTTTAAAAGAGGAAAGGTTTCAATAAAAACCCATTTATGCATTTTGAAACATTCACAAAAAAAATTGGGAGCGGCTATTTACAAAGCACGCATGAGCTAATTATAGTACACAATTACACGTAAATATATTTTTTAAAATATTTTAGTCACTTTAATAAACTCATGTTTCTATTTTATCCTCTTCCAATATAACAATATTACTTCTATTACACAAACTAATTTTTCATCTTCTTCTTCCTCGATAAAAAATATTAGGTCAAATGTTCTTCTCAAAAATTCATTTTTTCATAAAATTTTCCCAAATTCCTCTAAAATTTAACAACAAAACAATCGTTAGGATTTGTTTGTACGTACGGGGCTATCCGAAGGAGTCATTTGTTGTTCAATATCTAAATTAGGTTAAGATCTCCCGACTTATCGAGAACAAATCTAGCGATGCGTTAAATAAGCTTTTCTCCCTGAGAAGTAAAAGTGGGGGCATTTCAGCAGCCTTCGTTGAAATACCAAACCTAAAGCCATTTCTTTCTAAGTATTGCTCCAAGTATACTATGGTTGGACTTACACCCATCGAAATGAAAGCATGCCGTATGACTGGTTCGAGTCTAGCTAGAGATAAGGTTGTGAGGCCGCCAATGCTCATCGGAACTTGATCGGAGGAGTTGAAGGATAAATTAGTTTGATGATCATTTTATTTGTGAACGTGGTGTGGGAAAATTAGTTAAAAGGATATAAAATATTTATTAATTTTAATTTTATAAAAAATATTTTATTATAAAATATTTTTTAATAAAAAATATTTTATTATAAAATTATGTGTATTAAACTAATTAAGCATTTATGTGCTTTGTAAATAGCCGATCCAAAAAATTTGACAAGTGGAGTATTTTGTATGGAAGAACAAATTTGCAACTGGGGAAATGTTGTTCTGATGGAGGGAATCTATTAAGGAGTGGATTCGCATC
The DNA here is from genome assembly GCA_028566635.1 of Lobelia cardinalis. Taxonomy (NCBI): domain Eukaryota; kingdom Viridiplantae; phylum Streptophyta; class Magnoliopsida; order Asterales; family Campanulaceae; genus Lobelia; species Lobelia cardinalis. Next base: position 1,580 of record JAOWAN010082917.1, read on the forward strand.
TCTACATAATCTAATCCTAAATGTATGCTCATGGGATGATCTCTGTTTATGCCTAAATGTCTATAATTTTTTCCCCAATTAACATAAATAAAAAAGTAAAAAAAAAAAAACAAACAACTGATTATGATTTTTTTAAAAAAAATTCATATATTTTTTTCTATATATGAATACATATATATATATATATATGTAGGTGTTTATAATCACAAATAAAGTGAAAACTTAGGAATCTTCAAGGAATTGGATGACTAAAATTAAATTGGAGAGAAACAATAACAGATGACAATTCTATAATAATTTAGAAGTACAAGAATATTTATATAATTATCTTATTTTCTCTTTCATTTAAAAAACATAATTTATTTAAATTAAAATATTTCATGATCTATAACACAAAATTAAAATTTAACCGCAAATTTTTGTTGAATATTAAATTCTCTTTCAAACAAGATCAATGAAAAATATATTATCCCATCTTAATATTTTCCTTAGGAAAGCAACTTGGGGTTGGAGATGTTGACAAGGAAAAGTTTGTTTTCAAAAATTTATTTTACTCTAACTGTGAACCATGAAATTCAATTTTATAACTGTAAACATAAAATCTATTTTTTCAGTACAAATTAAATTTTATGATTTATTATTAAAAAAATACTTAGTTCAGAATATTTTCACTACAAATTGAATTTTATGTCTATGAAAATACCAACCAACCCGTACACACAGAAGTGTGGTGTACTGCCTGCCCAAAATGACCATACTTGCTTGTTAACTTTGTTTAATTACAATAAAAAATAATAAAAATTTTTAAAACAACTAAAATAAAAATTCATAATTTTAATTTCATAATTATAAATATTTTTGTTTAAAAAAAACTTTACTTTACCAAAAAAAAAAAAAAAAAAAAACTTGCAAAAAGAGAAAAACTGTGGTACCAGAAAGTAACCTAAATAACAGTAGGTTTAACCTCGCTCGGAAGGCCTGTTGGATTGCCATTTCCACCGCCCTTATTTACAGCTGAAACAGTACTGACTGGAATGTTGGCGTGGAATGCAGACTGCCTAGAGGATTCTCCTAGTAATTTCAAGGAGAGTGGTGAAGGCTCCTTCGTAACAGTCTCCCCGAGACTCAGATAGGACAGTCCCACAAGTGCATCTACATTGACAGGTTCCTTCGGAAGCATTGCTATTGGTTTTAGGACCTGATGATGCAATGTCTCTGCTCCCTTCTTTTCTTCGTGAGGGAAAGTGTTTGCCGGCCATAATGAAAATGGCATTGGAAGATAGGCTGGATAGAAGCCATGGAGGACCGGTGGATGATTGCCCAAAGGTTTTGATACTTTTATATCTTCAACCATCTCACTTGGAGTGGCTACCATGGATTCTGCTTCAGTTTTCAGTGAAAGATTTAAGGAAGTCGGAGAGTTTACTTGGTCAGTTTCTACTGCTTGATGAGGGAGCATGAACTGATCTTCGGGTAGTAATGGTAGATCTGTGGCCTGGAAAAGAAACAAATGCCTATGTAGTTCGGGTAGTACTTTGATTGATTACAGAACATATTTTCAATTCTGAAAAGCAAGACCAAAATGAAGCACTATTACTGCAACTGATGTTGGATTTTTTTTTATCCTATTGAACGTGTCATGAATACACCTAGATGACTCTTGGCTATGGAAAGTACTTGGAATCCTTTTAATTGTATTACCATGCCTATGGAAAATTATAACTGCAACCGATATAGACCAAACTATATGCATAGATGCAATGCACCGATCTTTATTCGCATGGAAAGATATCTTGTACCCGGTAAAATTTCATGTTGGCCATAATTGGTAAGGCAAATGAGATAAGAACTGTGTTTTAGATTTAATTAACAAAAAAAATCTTCTATGATGACTTGAGCTGCCACAACTTAAGCAAAGATACCAGAAGTATGTTTATTTATCTACTATTATGGGAGTGTGTTTGTTTGTCACTGTGCCAAGGAAAAACAGGAATGGGGGAAGGCCCTGTAAACCCTCTTTTCTCTCTACATCCATGTGCAGATGTAGTGCAATATTTGATACAGAAGGAAGGCATACCATATCTGGAGACATGTCAAAAAGGCTGGATCGCCTTTTTCTTCGAGTAGCACTAAACTGGCGAATGAAGTACTTCTGGGCATGGCTTGCTACCTGAGTGGGAGTCCTCGACAAGACGAAATTGCGTGATATACCACGCCAATCTCCTTTCCCTAACTTCTGAAGACCAAGAAGGAACAGGCGATGCTCCTCTTCTGTCCATGGAGTGCCTGCAACCAAAAGTCAGTGCAGTTTTCTTATTTATACGAATGGTTTCACCCTACTTAGAGTATACAAATGGAGACGCAGAAAGCAGTCGTCTTCTACACAAGTCCCCTGTAACTGGCTACTTATGTTCAATTCTTGTACTTAAAAAAAAAAAAGTCATTCCTAGACGATTTGATTCGTAACAGGAAGGGGGTATAAGATTAAACATTTACTATACTGTTTGCTTAAACTAGCTAGAAGCAAAGATATCTGATACATTTGATTCCGGTCATTCTATCTTCCTCAATTAACTAGAAATTGAGTAAGAAAAATACAATCACACCAAATACTGGCACAAAGGACACATCATGCAGCAGATCTTCTTCAACAGTCCGAAGTTGCGGTAGACAAACCAACCTAAACAAGTTTAACATATAGCAACAAAAGGTTTACTTTCCGTGAACCAAACAGGAATTAGTAACCAAGGAGCTTTAGCTCCACCGGTATCACCCCCACCTCTCCCAAGGGAGAGGTCGGGTGTTCAAGCCTCACTGCAGGCATTGTTGGTTTAGCCTATATAGGCATTTACAGCATTGTTTCAAAAATAAACAATAGAGGTTGATTTAAAGTTTATGTCCCCTCCAACCGTTTTGAAAAGAAAAAAAATGGGAACTAGTATTGCAATCTTTCTGCGAGGATCAACGAATCTAAGACTGTAATGATTTTCAAACTATATCTTTTATAAGTAGAAGCACACACAAATATTGACTGTACTTCGGAGTTATTACATCAAAAAAATATTTCGTCCGATTCCTGCCTTTAATTGGAACAATGATTTGTTGGGGATGTAAATAACGTACAGCATATGACATGTAATTTATGGAACACATTTGCAAACAATATATGCCTCATCATCACTAGACATGTACATTTATAATGATAAAACATAACATGAAAGCATAGAACCTCTGATATCTTCTATAGAAATATTTGTTCATAATAACTCACTTGGAGCTCATTTTCCTAGTATATAGAGTTTTTGAGGAGCAGCAAGTTTTGTATGCTCCATTTATGTGCTCCTGGAAATTCATTTACCAAGAAGATAATTCATATATTGCTCTTTCTTGCCGCCAAGATGGGACTCGGTTTTAGAATGCCCATTTAAGTCAGCAACGCTCCTGTTAGGAGTGCGTTACCTGACTCACTGTTAAATTCCCTGCATGATGCCTTGATAGCATTTTGTACTCAGAAGACAAATTTATAACTAGGATTTTTTTCTTCTTCTTATTTTGTAATTTTAGAGATAGGTAGGTAGTTGAGTTTACCTCTTATCCTCAACTGTGCATTCTAATCACCATCCAAAGAGTCAGGTTCAGTACATATAGGGTACAGTTATCTATGTGTGTTTGTTTTTCTCTGGTTTTCGGTGCTAAGTGGACCCAACGCTAGGGGTTAGTTTCATAATTCTAGACTCAATAGGGGCTGTCTCTAGATATATTTGTCATATGATTGTGTTTGGTTTGAACATTACCTATTACTGCACATAAAGCATCTTAGGTGCGGGACTTTCAGGCCATTAAGGGGGAACGTGCTCCCTCCAATAGAGGAACAACTAACAAACATACTAGGTTCTGTAGATAGGAACTGTATCGTTTATTCGAATAGAACAGAAAGCATGAACATGGTATATATGCCGTCACAAAATCTTTGTCACCGCTCATGATCATAGTCTTCCTTTGTCGCTGCTCATGCGTTGGCTCACTTTCTTGTTCATGCATGGGCTCTAGTACAGGACTTCTCATGGTATGCCGTCAGAAAATCTTGACAAAGAGCAATTTTGCATTAATCAATTGTCGTACTTGTTCTTAAATTCCACTCCTTGGTGATTTTTAGTCCACTATTGCTTGGCATATTTGCTCCGTGATAAATGAACCTTGACTACATCATTTCTACATACACACGCTAAGCTTTCAACCCTCAACCCAATACTCATGCAGTTTAATTATTTATAAACCCCCTCTTTACTTTAAGCACAAATGTATGCCATCAATATCATAATCCTCTAAATTACCCTCATTAACTTCCCATAATTTGTAAATACAAAGAATTCAACTCCCAATGGCATCTAAAAAAGAAGTATATTTACTCAAGAAAAGGCATGATTGGAAGAGCCATTCAGTTCTAATTTAGCAATAACTCAACTAATTGCAAATTGGACACTAATAAATCATATGGTTCTCAAGAAAAGGTCACTTAATTTCCATAATCCAACAATTTATTGTCTCCTTACTCCTCATCAACCAATTCCAAAGCAAAGGTGACATCGTTTTTGTTTACTTATGAGCAGTGATTACCCCTATCCATTATCATTGACGTACATAAGAAGACGATTCCACAGACAAGTACAAAAGGAAAGAGCAAGATATCCTCTTGTCTTATTAAGTGAAACGGTGGAATCTCCAACTGCATTTTTCAACTCAATGATCTGAAACATAGTTTCATCCTCCTAACTCAATCACAAGATGTAGTTACTTCAAAAACCAGCTAAAAATTACAATGGCAAGTCGATCCTGATTGACAAATTCTACAACTTGCTCGAGTTTCCATTTGATGCGATAAAAAAATCACACCTAGTTGCCAAAGCAGCTATAGAAATGGCAATAAATAGTATCACCAAAGAGGCACTATTTCTCTTTCTCTTTCTTTGATATTTGCTATATCGGTGAAACATAGCTTGTACTGTTCAATTCTGGTACACACAAATTTATAAATGCAAACAAATTCATGGGTCCAGTTTTGAAGGCAAAGCAAACTGGAGTACTTTACAAGAAGAAAACCATGTCAAAGTTGAAAGGAAAGGTGATAAAAGCAAGGCAAACCACTCAAAAAGCACACATATCACCTTATATATATATATATATATATATATCTAATTCCATTCCCACCTCAAAAGATAATATAAAAAACATAATTAAATCATTAAACATATAAATACCACAACAGCATCACTCCTACAACTTATCCGATCACATATTAATTAAATACCATAATTAAAGAAACCGGGAAAAGGATAAAATAAAAATTTAACCTTTTTTGCGATCGGCGCGGCGTTTGGCGGAGCAAGAAGCGTGGTTAGGATCGTCGGAGAGGTAACCGTCGGGGGAATGAACCTTGTCGGCGGAGGGGGAGCTGGGATTGGGTGAAGCGGCGGCGGATGAGGAGGAATGATAATGAGCCGACAAATTTCCCATACTGGCACTCTTTTTAATGAAGGAGCCATCCGTGAGTCTAACTCCGAACAGCCTCACACCTCCTCCGCCGCCGCCGCGGGACGAGCAGGTGCGGGAGTTGTGGCCGTTGTTGCTGCAATGGGAGCACCGCCGAGTCATTGAGGGCCCTACCCGACTCAGGGCGCGTTAACTGGGTTGAGTGTTCAGATACGGAAATGCGTTCGGAGTGGGGAGAGGAATTTTTTGCATGTGTTGTTTTTCTTTGAGTGTCTTGTTAAGAAGACAGAGAGAGAGAGAGAGAGAGATTTATTGAGTACGAGGGAGGGAGGGAGGGAGGAAGAAGGGGATCAGAGGTGGTTAAGGACACGGAGTTTGGGGTTAATTACGGAATTAGACTGGGATGCCGTCCAAATCTGATTTTCTGTCTTGAATGATATATTAATTTTTATTTTATTTTTTAATGATGTATTAAAAAAATTAAAAATTATTTATAAAATGATTATAAAATTTTAAAATAATTTAATAAACATATCATTTTAAAAATTACTCCTTCCATTTCGATTTAATTATCCTCGATAATAACATATTGTGAAAATTTTATATCGCTTTTAGGATAATTAAAATAAAACGGAGGAAATATATAATAAAAAAGTAAATAACTATTTGAGACAACAAATAGGAAGTGTATGGGGTTTGTAGTTTGGAATTTTTGTGTGGGGGAGGGAGTGACGGTTTTAGCCCCAAGTGGATAACGTCCTGCTTTCTTCACTTTTTCTGTCTTTTCCCCTATTCTTCTATTTTACTATTTTGTTTTGTTTTCTTCCCTTTTTATGGCCATGTGTTAACTTATATATGTCTTTTCGTTTCGTTTTATCAAAAAAAAAAAAAAAAAAGGTGTAAACCGCTAAAATAGTGGTGTTTAGATGGTCCTATAGTTACGTTTTTGGAAGTCGGGGATGATGTTGGGATGAGTATTTGGATAAGAAAAAGAGGAGTAGATTAGAGTAGAGTGAGAGTTAATAGAGGGGGGGCGTACGTAATTGTATTAAAACTTTTTGATTTTGAGAATCAACAAGCTTTTGCATTTCACTCTAGGAGGATATTGAAGGAACAAAATTTACAGCAATAAATGGTATCAAAATCTAGTTGTACCTCATGAAATAAACGAAATAGTTATGATAGTAGAATGTTTATATATGTGTTTAAAGTGAGATCAGATCATTTATATCACTCGATATATTATTTTATGTGTCATTCCTTATATATCGATTGAACTTAATAACAATGGGATCTATCAGTAGTGAATGATGACACATGAAATGATATAAAAAAATCCAAACTCGTTTAAAGTTTCTAAACTAGGGCATAACGTCATATGGCTCATATACATCCACATGAACTAGCATCATGAATGAGGTTCTGTGTGACACGGTGATTGTTCGTCGTGCATTCAGTTTTCATGGGTTTTGGGAGGACGCTTTATGATCATTGATTAATGACGGCTCTGTCGAATGCCCCCGTCATTTTATATGACGTTGCGTTATTGGGCTGGAATGTTTCCGACAAACTTTCTCCAAATACATGGTCATTCGTAGTTGATTGAAAAATTGAACTAGATTGATGCGTCTTCTTATTAGATTGGTCCACGTTGACTAAATTCGAGAGGCACATATGATTAATAAAATTTAGAAAAGAAAAAAAATAATATTAAGAGCCGTTCCAAGAAACCATTTCATTTCACCAAAACATTTGGATCCAACTAAGGATTCATATATATATGTGGTGATGTTGCGAAGTATCCCATTTTGACAAAGAGGTATCATTTTGATAAGGCAAAGGATTATCCCACTTTATACCATTAATTTTAACAATGTTATTGACTTTCTTATCATTTTCGTGCAGTATTTAGTGGTGATTAGCCCTGTAAAAATATTATCCATTAATTCACTTTAATTTATTTTAACCTGCTATATAACTCAATTTATTATAATTCATTTAATTACAAATTATGTATTAGAATGTATAGAAAAAATGTATGAATGAAGTTTCAATATATTGATTTGATATTGCTTCTCATTTATTACATAATTGAGTTGCTCAGTTATTTAAATAAATTATAATATATTAAACACCTTATAACTTATTATTTATTTTAACTCAACTCATTTTAACTTATTTAATATGCATTAACATGCTTAGCGGTGAACTCCCCGATTTTGATATTGGTTTGTGATTTCACTCTCAGCTCCAGCTAAACGCAAAGCCCCACAAAATGACTCTCTTACCCTCATTCTATCATTTGATCATTTATCGTCTTATTTTGAATCCGTTTTTTAATCTATTTAATGTCTCACTTTTTATTTCTTCTTTTTAAAATTACATTTTAACTATTTAAAAAATGATTCTAAATTTTAAATTTTAAATTTCAGAATATGTACCAATTTTTAAAAAATAATTAAAAAAAAATGATGAGACATCAAATGAGAACTCTCTTATTTTTGTGAACCCTATTTGTTTTTTTTACCGTTTCACCAAGTTGACATAGAAAAATATACTATATTTACTATCTTGCTTACAATATCATCTTTGAATTAATATTTCTTGTCCTTTTCTATTTTATGAATTTTATAGATCAACTATAAATCAGATCCAATACTCTGATATCGAATTCAGACAAATTTTGATTTGATTTATATTTGATTAATCTGATGACTTATTTATAAATCCAACTAGCATTCAAATAAATTACTCCCTCCATCCCACAATTGATGACATTTTAAATTTATATATGCTTATTAAAGAGTAATATATATTGATAAATTTATTCTTATTAATTAATATGTTTTTATTAGTGGTAAAAAAGTAAATGTAATTAATGATCATGAGTAATTGAAAGAATAGAAGGGTAAATTACAAAAATATGAATAAAAAGCGTAAAAATTATAAAAGTACAAATATTTTGAAATAATTTACTAAAAATCAATTTATTATGAAACGGAGGGAATAATTTATATTTCTCCGAGCATGTCAATTATAGATGCATTTCACACCAACAAATTTGGACTTTCAACTGGCCAACGGAAAAATAAATGAATTGATTTCAAATTTTATTAGTCGGATAGTTAATATGCTAAAAAAAAAAAATATATATATATATATAGGGGCTTATTCTGCTACAAATTATTTTTTCGTACAAATCGTATGAACCAGTTGTATCTTAATACATTTTTGTTGTATGTTAGTTATATGTCTGTATTTTGTAAAATAATGATCCA
>JAOWAN010082928.1:0-10346 GCA_028566635.1 Lobelia cardinalis
AATGTCAGTATTTTGTAAAATAAAGATCCAACACAATAAATTTTTTAAGAAAATCAACTAAGATACAACAAAAATATCTATCTTATAAATTTGATCAGTGGACCCTACATCACGTGAATAGTAAATCTCAAATGAATAATAACTTCTAATGATGATAGTGTGTATTGGGAAGGGAGTGTTTTATTTGTAGGAGTGTGTATTGGGAATGAGAAAAGTGATTGTGTGTTGGAAAGAGAGAGATATTAAAAAAATATTATATTTTATATGTAATGTAATTATATACATATTTTTTATATACATTTTTTTTATGTTTTGTTAAATTATATTTTTGTTATTTTATTTTGAGACCAATTTTTATTTTGTTTTCTTTATAGTTTTTTCTTGGTTAATATTCATAATTTTTATATTTTATATTTTTTTTCTTTATAGTTTTTTCTTGGTTAATATTCACAATTTTTATATTTTATATTTTTTTATAGTTTTTTCTTGGTTAATATTCATAATTTTTATATTTAATATGAATTATTGCGCTGTGTCCGAGCGCCGTGTCCTCGGACACGGGCATTTACTAGTACTAAGATACAATATATTCCTAAATATACAACAAACTAACTAAGATGCGAAGATACAACAAAAACGTAATAACATACAACGGGGTCTTATTAAAATACAACAAAAAAAAATTAAGATACAATAAAATTAACAAAGATACAACAAAAAAGTGCTAATATACAACAGTTCGCACGTTTGTACGATATTTATGATTTGTATTTAATCATTTTTCTATATATATATTTTTATCGAGAAATTCTTAATTTTAACAAAATTGGGTCAGTCTTTTTCCTCTCTTAATTGCGAATTTTTTAGTTAATTATTTAATCAAAAAATTTTCATTATATGTCAATATATCATTTAAAAATTTTTTTTTTTGGAGTACTGCCCCCAAACTTCTTTCGTATTTTGCCTCACTTATGTCCCCATTAATATAACTAGGTCACAACTACGCCTGTCAATTTGTTACCCATTAACCTATTTTAATCCGATTTAACCTGCTAAACATTTTAACCCGTTTCAATCCATTTAATTATAAAATTGTATATTAGAGTATGTAAAAAATATATTTTTTGTGCAAAAGAGTATTCAAATGATAATTTAATTTTAGCTTAACCTATTTATTACATAATTGAGTTGATTGGTTAATTAAATGAGTTATAATAGGTTGAATCCATTACAGCTTGTTATTTATTGTAATTCAACCAATTACAAACTATTTAACCCAAATTGATAGGCTTAGTCACAACTAATAATCAAAATTATAAATCTAATAAAAATACGCAATCACCAAATTTTAGGGAAAAAGGCAAAAAGAGAAAATGCAAAGCATACACTTAAAAGAAACAAATTTATCATTATAATATTGCCATTTATCTACTCCATTCGTTTTAAATGAGCGTCACAAATATTCATGAGCGATTTGTATATAACACGCAGTTTATGATAGTAGGGAGGAGTAAGAAATTAAAGAACGAAGTGTTTATACGAAGTGGGAATAAAATTCAGATAAAACTTAAGGTTGCGTTTGGATAGGTGATTTATTGATTTGGATTTTGAAATTTTGTAATGATTATAGTAAAAAGTAAGAGAGAGATAGAGAGAAAAAGTGTGGGACCAATGAGAGAGAAAAATCAGAAATCAAAAATTATGGGTGAAAATTACCCATGAAAACGCAACCTTAAGAATTTTAATTATTTGTATTTTTCACATAAATAGCTCGGTTAAATTGATCAATTTTAATTCGCTTTAGCATACACAATAAGTCAAACTTATTAAACTAATTTAGTTATATATATTGAAATGTGTAAAAAAAAAATTTTAGTAGTAAATAGTATTTCCTCCGTTTCACAATAGTTGATCTCTTCAAAATAAGAAATTATTTCAAAATAATTGATGTTTTAAACACTTTTGTTACACTTTTTCTACATTGCCCTCTTATCACAACTCAAAACTAAGAATAATTAATGTCTCAAAAGTTAATGAGAGAAGAATTTGAAGAGACTTGAGAGGGTAAAAATGAAAAATTAGAAGATACTTAGGGTGTGTTCTCCACCTGGGTTTTTACCCAGGTTTTTTGATTTCTGAGTTTTCTTTTCTCTCTATCTCTCTCTTACTTTTTACTTTAATCATTACAAAATTCTAAAACCAAAAAACCAAACCCTTCACAAGAACACACCCTTAATGCACTCATTGGTTATTGAAATCTCACCTTAAATATCAATTATTATGAAATGGATGAAGTATCAAACATGTTAAGTTACTCACCGATATTAAAGACCATATCCTTATAAATTCATTCGGACTCGAATTGCGCATCTAACATTGAAGAATGAGTCTCTCCGCGAATTTTTTTTGAATTTGGTGAGATTCGAAGTCGAGACATTCTTTAAGCAAATCAAAGTCGCTTACCACTTGAAACATTCCCCATTAATTAATTTAATCCATTTATTGATTCACTGAATTATAATAAGTTAAATCGATTATAATCCATTGTAATTGATCTCATTTAATTCATATGGGCAAACCTAAATTAAACTTTCGAACGTAATTAATTTGAGTTTAGACACGAGAAGGGCAAGAGAGTAAATTGGTGAGAAGAATGTTCAAGTTATGACGACCAGGCTTAGATATGCAACTTGTTATCATGTGGGGAGATGTTAAAGATGAGATAATTGATAGACTTGAGAAGTATTTGGGTGGTTTCTTTGAGTCCGGATTTCCTATGGCACATTGTGTGCCATAGAGGATCTCATTTCGGTTTCTTTGCAGTTTCTCTCTTTTCTCTTTCCCTCACCTTTTCCATTATTTTTATAATTTTTGTCCAAAAATGTTCTAGCCCCATTCCCACCTGAAATTTTATATTCCTGGATGAACCCGTATAGGCCATTACTTTTCTCTGAATTTTCATTTATTTTTGTTCGTCCAAGAGAATCAGTTGACTACCAAAACATCTACAACTGGCTGAGTTGCATTCATTTCTTCCTCAGTTTTTGATATTTTTTTGATTTCAAAATCTGCCAAACTCTCTCTCTCTCTCTCTCTCTCTCTCTCTCTCTCTCCTCTCTCTCTCTCACACACACACACACACACAGAGGAAGCAAAACCCATTTAAATCTTGTGTTTTGCTGCATCAAATCATATTTGCCAAAATGGGCAACTGCTTTGGTTCCTCTTCTGCTAGAGTTGATGCTACTGTCAGCTCCCATGCTCTTGGTAACTCTTTCTTATTTTATATTATATCTATTGTGTGTATGTCTGTGTGCAATGGGGGATGTATGAGAACATTTATATTACTTTTAATGGAAGTGAGGCTGATGAAATTCCGTATAAATGGATTAGAATCATTGTAATGGAAATAAGGAATTTTTTACAACACCATAGATGGGTGTATAATCGTATGAAGCTAACCCACCCCCTCCCCATAAGAAAGTGGAAACTTTTTGCACATCTTCTTGATTTAGGAGGATTTCATTGCTGGTGAAAGGGTTTTCTGTTTCTTGATGATGTTTGATCTTTAAGTTACAGTTATTACCTTCAAAAGTTTGCGATCTTCGTAAATGTTAAATCTTGTTGAGTTTTGGAAAGTCTGTCAATTGGGCAATGAATCCTTCTTGTTAAAAACTGTTTCTTTTATGCACTTGCTCCATCTTTTAGGATCCACCTTTAGGTATATAAAAATAATAATTTTCCCCATCTGCAAGGCAAATTTTTTGTTGGAGATGTTTCCATTTCTGGTAACTTCTAATTTGAGTTTTCCGTAAGTTGTTTTTACATAAGGTGTCTGACTTTTGGTGGCCATTAGCTAGATGTTATATTAGGCTGGGTTTAGGTTATGGCTTATGTGATTACATCTTTTCGTCTGCTCTCTATTATTAAGTTAGTTGTTCATTTGAATGCAAGATCTACGAGTATCGTTTTACTATGGCTGGCTTCGTTGTGCTTACTTAAAGGCTATGAATAGGTGGGTTACTAATATTTTATTTATTTCTACTTTTGGAATTCTGCTTCTCCCTAGGTTGTTATTCCAAGTCCAGTAACAAACTTTGACATTTTAGTTGGATTGATGTAGTGGGATGAAGATTGATGGCATTAACCTTAGATTTGTACTTAATTCCTTCTGTATTCGATGCAATCTCTGCAGATTGATTTGGTCTTTTTGTCATGATCTACGTCTTTGTAGGATTGTGAGGGAAGCGAAATGTTATATATTGGGCATTATGTTTTAGAGAGTTGGGTCTAACATCATTTGAAATAACATAATGTAAAAAGTCTGTCTTAGTTAACTGTATCATGGAGTCAGTGGACGAAGCCATAAGGTCAACTAGACAAATTAATATTTGGTGTCAAGCATGGGTTTCATTATAGCAATGTTGATAGAGGCTATTTGTTCCTGTAAGTATGAACTGTCTACTTTCAATTTGCTATACAATACAGACACCCCATTTCTCGAAACATACTACATGTGTATGTACCTCTCAAATCTGAACATACCTCCGTTGCCCCTAAATTTTTACTTCCTTCATCGGGAAAATGTCAACAGTGTCTCTCCATGGATGTCCATAGCAGTCCTTTTTCCAGCTCAAAGCTACTAATATTGTTAAGAGTAACCGATGCTAGTTGATTATCTGCTACTCTTTATCATGGGGAGCATCGAAAAATGTGGATTTATTAAATAACTTAATGTATTAGGTTTTACTTTAAAAAGCTGAATTCTCTGTTACTTGTACCCTTCCATTATTTGCTTACTAAACTTATGCTAAAAACATAGTAGAAAATCTCTTGACTGAGAGATCATAAATGAATAGACTATTGGTTTTTAAGTTAGTGTGAGTTTCATTTGCTTACCTCTCTTGTGTTTCTGCTCCAGGAGCCTCAAAATCTGGCAGCAAAACCAGTAATTCTTCTGCTCCTTCTACCCTGACCCTTCCATCTTCTTATAGTGGAAGGAGCAGCATGGAGAGTCTTCCAACTCCAAGATTCGAAAGTGAAATATTGCATTCCCCCAGTGTGAAACCCTTTTCGTTTAATGAGTTGAAGAATGCAACTAGAAATTTTCGTCCCGACAGTCTTCTTGGTGAAGGAGGTTTTGGTTATGTTTTTAAGGGATGGATAGACGAATTTACTCTCACTGCTGCTAAACCTGGATCTGGAATGGTCATTGCTGTTAAAAAGCTAAAACCCGAGGGCTTCCAAGGGCATAAGGAGTGGTTGGTATGTTCCCTATACACTATCTTATTGATAGATAGGATAATTACTATTGTCCTGCCTGTTAATTTTGCCCTGTTGCTTGCAGACAGAAGTCAATTATCTTGGGCAACTACATCACCCGAATCTGGTCAAACTTATTGGCTATTGCTCAGATGGAGATAACAGGCTCTTAGTGTATGAGTTCATGCCCAAAGGGAGCTTGGAGAATCATCTATTCAGAAGTAGGTCTCATATGCTTTTAGAACTTTTCCTATTTTATCTGCTTGTGAGTGGTAGATTGTATGAACACAATGGAAGCGCTGGGACTGCATTAGTAATGGGTTGCTTACATTTGCTCTTACAGGAGGGCCTCAACCACTTCCTTGGGCAACGAGGATCAAAGTGGCCATAGGTGCTGCTAGAGGCCTCTCATTCTTACACGATGCCGAAGCTCCAGTTATATATCGTGATTTCAAGGCTTCTAATATTCTCCTGGATGCGGTACTAAAATAAAATTTTCCTTAGAATTTAAAAATGTATCAGAGATATGTAGATTGTAAGTTTATGAACATCCTTCCTATATGCAGGAGTTCAATGCAAAACTATCCGATTTTGGGTTGGCTAAGGCAGGTCCTACTGGTGATAGAACTCACGTGTCTACCCAAGTTATGGGTACGCATGGCTATGCAGCACCAGAATATATTGCCACAGGTTACTCATTGTTTGTCTTCACTCTTTTTAAGAATTTAAGTTGGTTGACATGTAATGAAATCCTAACAATGTCCTCGATGATGAACAGGTCGACTGACAGCAAAAAGTGATGTATATAGCTTTGGCGTTGTTTTGCTAGAACTATTATCTGGGCGCCGTGCTGTTGACAAATCAAAAACTGGTGTAGAACAAAATCTTGTTGACTGGGCAAGACCATATTTAGGGGACAAGCGAAAATTGTTTCGGATTATGGACACCAAGTTGGAGGGACAGTATCCTCAGAAAGCAGCCTACACTGCTGCTGCTCTTGCTATGCAGTGCCTGAGTGCTGAGCCTAAACTCAGGCCCCGAATGTCAGAAGTTTTAGCCAACCTTGAAGAGCTCCCCTCCCCAAGAAGTGCATCAAAAATTTCCCAACCTGAGTCTCTGATTGCCAAGAGTCCAGTTGGCAAATCACCAATGAGGCAACATCGTACACCTCTTGCATCCCCATTGGCATCTCACTGTCCGTCTCCGCATGCTCGATGAGGCAGTGAAACATATCATATATGCAGGTCCTTTTATATAATTTTTGTCGCGATCCTGATTTTGTTGTATGTAAATATATTTTATTGAACATCTCTTCTATTTAGAATATAGCAATATGTAGAATGAATACCACATGCTTACTGAAAGATTATATGAAGCGAGCCATATTTTCTTGTGAAGGAAGATTTAAAATTTTCCTATACCTTACTTGATACATGCCCCATATGGGGTTGTCAAAATCGTGGGATCTCGATCTCATTAGCATTATGGTAATCCGTACTAAATTTGAAATGTGCACCTCATTTTTGACCGACATTATGTTTGCTACTGGGTTGAGAAGTATTTGGAATATACATGATTGACCTTAGGAGCTAGGAGGCATTACACGTTTCATGGTTTGAGATTAGCGACTCCCCCTCAGTTTTCTGGTGTCGGCAGATAGGGATCAGATTAGCGACTCCCTCTCTGGGTTCACCCTTGTTAGCAGCATCCGAAGAAGTGAGTCACTTAATCTATATATTATTCCCTCCATCCAAAATGTGTGTCATATTAAAATTTATGTAAAAATCAAGGAAGTGGACACATGCAATATCATTGGAACATGTCTATAATCACCCTTAGGGACCATCACGGCATTGGGTGTGGTAAAGGAACACAATGGTTGGGAAAGGTGAATCAGTAGCTTCATTATAAGATTGACTCTCATTTTGTGACCATATTTACTCGAAGATTAACACTCATTTTGGGAGACATGGAGTATCAATAACTATTCGAAATCTACATGATTACTAAATTGAGTGTACTTGCATGTTGTGCTTGTCTGGTTGTCTCTTGGTTGAAACGGGAATTATGGGATTGTAGGGAATGTGAATTAGTGCTGAGGGAGCTCTGGCTCCATCTGTTCATGTTTTTCTCTAATTGTTCTAGACCATGCACCACTTCAGTCATTGTTGGACGTCGTTTTGGCTGTTCATTGAGGCACTGGAGGACAATTTCAGCAAACTCATAAGCTTCTTCCATTTTAAAGTTTTTTTTGAGTCTTTTGTCAATTACTCGATCTAATTTCACTCTGTCTCCTAGATATGGTTTGGCCCATTGTGCAAGATCTCTGGGCTTCCCATCTCGGTATATCAAGACAGCCGGTGAGCCTGAGAGGATCTCAAGCAGAACTACTCCAAAGCTGTAGACATCAGTTTTTAGTGTCAAATGACCTGTCCAGTGAAAGAGCAATCAGTCAAGCATTGATCAATTAAGAATCCAGGTCGAGGTTAAAGATATTTACTTTGGTTTTGAAATTCTGATTTTGTCCCTCGTACCTGTACCAATGTATTCAGGAGCAAAATAGCCCTGAGTGCCAAGAACTCTGGTCGAGATGTGTGTCTTATCTCCTATAGGTCCGAACTTGGCTAGCCCGAAGTCTGTAATCTTTGGAGTGAAATCCTGCAACGTAAAACCAATTAGGACTGAAGTTGACTAAAAAGGAGAAAAAGGGCAGTTTTAGGTTACCGAAATAAGTACTAGGGATCCCCAAAAAGACCCAAACTTGCATTCCAACTTATGTGTCGAGCATGTGATTTGTTAGTAACTTAGTATGTAGTTCTATTGTGTTTATGTATAAGTAATGTTGTGTCTGATCAGTCGCATGTGTAACACAATAATAGGGATGCAAAATTAGGCCGGTTCTTTGGATCTCTAGTATAAAACTATGCTAATTATACTGGAGCAGGAGAAGAGCATGAGCGAGAGCTGACATTGTCGAGCACAATATTGGCGGACTTCATATCACGATGAATGACTGGGTTCTCGATTGTATGAAGGTACTCCAAACCCTTTGCTGACCCAATAGCTATTTTGATTCTTCTTCGCCAATTTAGCTCTGTAATTTTTTCTGTTTGTGCCAAAGGTCAATTTCTTCACATTGGTTCCTGATAATTGATTATTGTGGTAAATACTTACCTGAAAGACATGCTTCCAAGCTTCCCTTTGGCATGAACTCGTACACTAGTATCCTGTGCTTACCCTCGGAACAATATCCTATTAGCTTCACCACATTCGTATGCTCTAATCTACTCAATATTTGCAGTTCATTCTACGAATATGGAGTGAACTATCAATTAGAGAGAGAGAGAGAGAGAGAGAGAGAGAGAGAGAGAGAGAGGGGGGGGGGGAGGAAAGGGAGAGGAGGTGGTAAGGAAAGCAAGACCTTCCATTCCTCTAAGCCTTGATTTCCTTCCTTCTTAAGCCTCTTGACAGCAATTGAATATCCATAACCCGGTTTTGCAGCAGCCTTGTAGCAGTAATCCATCCACCCTTTATAAACATCACCGAAGCCCCCTTGGCCAACTAGGTTCTTACTACTAAATTTCTCAGTTGCAACTTTCAGGATTTGATAGCAAAAGCAGCAGAGTTTCTGCGGAAGAATCATCTCGCCTTTTACGTCCACCTTAAAGAGATTGTAGATTTCCTGTCTCTCTTCATCTTTGAGCTTCTCTGCATCAAGAGTCAGAAGGTAAACACGAACAAGGAAAAGATTTAGCAAGGGTAAAGGAATCTAGTCAAGATTTTTTTTTTACCAATTGCAAGTGCAGGAATAGGAGCTGTTTGAGGATGAAAATTTTCCATCATCTTGAGTTCTTGCACATCAGGGTAAATATCTTCAGAGAATATTTTTGTCTTGAGTTAACTTACCTGGAGGGGAGTGAGCATTGTCACGAGATTGGCTGGGTTTCCTTTGCAGAGACTTCTTGAGGCAATTTCCCATCACTGGAACTGATTAAACTCGCTATAAAGAGTTCTGCAAAACTTTTTGGTGAGGGAAAATTGCGTAGAGCAAGAAGAGGAAGTAATGTTGATGGATGGTAGCTATAAATAGGCTGAAATTGTGTGTGCTTTGTGACCTTGCTTTGAGCCTAGGTGGTGAACTAAACCAAGGAAAACCCTTGTTTGTTGGAAAAAACTATGAGATGAACATCCCACAACAGTTGAGCGACAGCTGCATAAATGATCAATAAGGGATATACAACTGTGTGCAGGAACTTGGTTTTCAGTGTTTCTTGTTTCTTTTACTAGGTATGATAAAGCCGGAGGAATGTATGCTGGTTGAGTATACTACATTCGTTTCATTTTAAGTGTCTTCGAAACGACATTTTTTCCTCGCAAAATGTTACTATCATAGATACTCAAAATAAATGAAACGGAGGGCGTAGCAATTTTAGCTTTACAGCTATCTTCTATCCCCCAACATGTCTCAGCCTATGACATAGTACAGGCAAAGATTGACTTCCTTGGTTACGGGTTTTGGTTCATAATTAGGCGATTTATGTGGAGGTTTGCACTCTTACATTCACCAACTAAGATGACGAAATTCTACTTTGACAGAAATTGTAAACAGAGGAGCTGCACTGCTAAATTCATGGAAGGAAGCTCGACTTGTACTAAATACACAAGAGGCAGCATCGAAAAGAAGTACAGTTGAAAAATGGAAGAAGCTGTTACAAGGAAGACTTAAATGCAATGTAGATGCATTAGTTTTCAGGCAGCTCAGAAAGATTTGGATTGGAGGAATCATAAGGAATGAGAAGGTTTCAAATGTGGAATCGTTCACTTAGACGCTCTTCTTAGATTGCCCCCTAATTAAGCCAGTCAATTTGGGTTAAATGAGTTGTAATGATTTCAGTTATAATAAATAACAGGTTATAATGGGTTCAACCTATTATAACTCATTTAATCAGTTCGTATATGGAGCGCACAGTGCGCTCCTAGCAAGGAGCGCATGTGCTCCATATTCAGTCGATTACATTGTTTTGTTCATGTTTTATAATTAAATGTTCATTTTTATCATTGTTACTGAAATCAATAATAATAGT
>JAOWAN010082978.1:0-10343 GCA_028566635.1 Lobelia cardinalis
GGGATTGAGATTGGTGTCTTCGACGTTGATTCGGTTCCTTCAAGAGAATGATAATCTCAGAGTTTTCGACTTGCTCTAGACCGTTTTTGGAGATGGAGGAAGGTAAGTGGGAGCGGATGTTAGGGGTGTGGCCGTGGATTGAGGAGGAGGAGGTCGTTTTTGGGGATGACATCATCGCAGTGACGGAGATCGAATGCGAAGTCGGAGCACAGGGAGAGGGAGAGGAAGTAGAGTTCAGGCAGGAATGGGAGGCGGGGATCGACGGTTGGGATTGAGGAGGTGGCGAAAACCGACACCACAAGCTCATCACCGATCAGAATTTGGAGCAATATCAATGACGAATTTTCCTGAACGGAGGTGTGCTGCAAGTGAGTTGGGAGGATAGGGAAAGTAGAGATTGAGACGGAGAGAAAGAGAGGGAGAAGATGAGTTCATTTTTTTTGGATGGTGGGAATGGTGGTGGTGGCGGCGTGATGATGGTAGGGGTGGCTATTGTTGGTGGGGGATAATGGCAGTGGTGCGGTGGTTGGGTATGGTGGCAAACCGGAGGAGGGAGAGAGGGTGATTTAACTAGGGTAATTTAATTAGAGTAATATTTAATTAATCTAATTTAATTAAGATAATTTACTTAAGATAATAATTAATTAAGATAATTTAATTAGGGTAATAGATAATTAAGCTAATTTAATTAAAATAATTTAATTAAAGTAAAAATTAATTGATGTAATTTAATTAAGATAATTTAAGTAATTTAATTTTACTAGTGAATAATTTTATTTAAAATTATAATTATTTTTTATATTTCTAATATTCAACTAACACCCCCAAAAGTTTAAAAATTATAAATATATTTCACTTAGGTCCCTTGTTTAAAAAAAATTTGCAAGACACCTTTAAGTTTATTTGCGAATGGATGATTTTACCCTTGAAAAAAGGGGATTTAACGCCTCATTAACGTCAAAAATGGACGAAATGGCCATATGTGTTCAAAAAACAAATATAAATGACCTTCGATTTAATTTTTATACTTTGATGATGAAATATGAAAATCACCTATAGTTTAGTGATTTTTGTTACACTTTTGCCTAAAATAAATAACTAAAACCCCTAATTACATTTATAAAAGCACAATAGTAAAACAGGTGATCTGAGAATAAACCATGATGAATCAGTTTATGAACATACTTTAGTTAACAAGGTCTCAAAAAATTAATCAAAATAGACTCAAGAATCACGTGATTCGGAGTCCGAATGAATTACTTATGATTTACCAAAGTTCAATCGATTTCCAAAACTCTAAAATTGTTCACTAGAACAAAACGAAAATCTGAAACTAAGCATGCCAACTCAGATTCTGTAATTTAGTTTATTGAAAGGCTCTCGAAAAGCTAATTAAAATAGGCTCAAAAATCATTCTGTTCCGAGCCCGAACGAATTAATTATGATACATTTAAGTTATTAGATTTTCAAAAGTATTTAATGATCACTCGATACTGAAACAAAAATTCTAGCAATACACCATAAGAAAGCAATTTCTAAAATTATTTTCAACAGAAAGCCCTCGAAAAAACAGTCTAAATAGGCTCAAAAATCACATCTCTTCGATTTAAAATGAATCTTTTATAGACTATCAAAGTTTAGCTAATATTTATAAACTACACCGGGATCAGTCCGAAATTCATAAAAGTGTAAGGACTAATTCGACCCATTTGAGATCAGGTCATCTTCTTCCCTAGGACAACCCAACAAACTCCATTGTTTTGCACAGCAGGGTATTAAAATTGTTCTCCAAACTTGCATCAATCTAAAGTATATTTTCATACTTTAAAACACAATCCACACCCAAATTATAACTCACATACGCACACGGACACCACACATAATCATACCCACATGCACCCACACCTACACACATAAATTTTTATGGCAGCAAGGCTGCCCCAACAGCTTTTCTCTCCAATTTGATCATACAAAATTGCCTTAGTAATTAGCATATGCATAAATACAAACCCATAACACCAGATTTCATTATATGAATCACAATTTCAATTACTAATCACACATTGTGGTAAGCACAAAAGTCAAATCACAAGAAGGGACATATAAAACTTACCAATTTTTGGTTCCTGCCTTCTTTCTTCTTTCGATTCCCAATTTCTCTTTGCTTTTTATCTTCATACATCCTTCGGCTGAAAAGTATTAGAGAAGGTAATAGTTTTCCTCCCTTCTCTCTCTCTCTCTCTCTCTATATATATATATATATATATATATTTATCGAGATGAGGTGTGGAAAGATTAATAGAACCAAAGCCATTTCTTTTCTACCCAAGATAAAAATAGAAGAGGTGATTATATTTTATTTACATCACTTGCTCATTTCAATTCTTGAAATACCCAATTTGTCCCTTTATAAAATCAAAACTTCCGATAGTACCTCATGAAATAAATCAATATATTTATTCAAAAAATATCTAATACAATTAGATCATATTTTATTGATTATAATACTAATTTATATTCTATGCCAAACACAATGATTTGATTATCAAGTCTTATTCAAAATCGAAAATATAATATAATTAACACCTCTCACAAATTTAATTAATTATTTATTTAATCATGTCTACATCAAAAAACATAGTTATTTAATGAAAATCAAACTTGTAAAATTATTGTTTCCAGTATTTCACAAAGTAGTGGAATACTAATCACATGTTACACAAAATTAATATATTAATGTTTGAGATTTTCAAGTGGGGGTATTACATTTAACATCAAGGAACAATAACAATAATGGGTTGACCGTTAAGAGAAAGGGTCTAACCCTATATTCCTTGCTATTCTCTTATTAAACCATATTACACTTGATATACTACCACACATATATTTACAATTCTCACCTCACACTCACTATAATACCACAAAGGTCCCTACATTCATAACACACTCCTTCAAGCTGGATCATATATATTTATCATGTCGAGCTTGTTACAAATATAATCTACCCTTAATAAACTCACACACTTAGTGCTCAAATTAGCTAATTGTTCTCCCGTACGAATATGACGTAGAAATAAGAATCTTTTCACGTATAAAGTGACAATCGATCTATATGTTTTGTTCTTTCGTGGAAAACTGAGTTGCTAGCAATATGCATGGAAGCTTGGTTATTACAGCATAACTTCATTGGTAAAGTTACTTCAAATTCAATTTCTTTCAAAAAGTGTTGTACTCACATGAGTTCTTGGGTAGTCTCGCCCATTGCACGATACTCAGATTCTGCACTTGTCATTGCCTCTACACTTTGTTTCTTATTCCTCCATGAGACCAAGTTTCCACCAACAAACACACAATACCCCGTGATAGACCTTATGTCCTCCGACGAACTAGCCCAATCCGCATCCGTGAAGGCATTTGTGTTTTCCTGATCTGTATACAAGACCCTTCTACCGGACGCCCCCCTTAAAGTACTTCACTATCCGAATCAAAGCATTCCAGTAACAGTCGGATTAGGCATAAATTGGCTTACGACACTTATGGAAAAAGCAATGTCCGGACGACTCACAACAAGGTAGTTAAGCTTACCAACCAATCTCCGATACTATATCTTCAAACATGTCTCCTTTACCGGCTATAAGTTTGACATTCAGATGCATTGGTGTATCGTAGGGTCTTGCTTAAAGTAACCTTGCTTCCTCAAGTAAATCAAGGACATACTTCCTTTGTGAAATGAGTATCCCTTTCTTGGATCGAGTTAATTCCAAGAAAGTATTTTAAAGTATCCAAATCGTTTATTTAGAACTTGGTTCCAATGCAGGTCTTGAGCTCATCAATTCCCTCTATATCACACCCTGCGATCACAATGCCATCAATATATACAACGATGAAAATATAACCAACATCACTCTTTCGAAAAAATATTGTGTTATGACATGCACTTTTTCGCAACCCGAAAGCATCACCTTACTAAACCTTCCGACCCAAACTCGAGGAGATGTTTCAAGCCATACAAAGACTTTCTTAGCTTGCACACCTTACCAGACTCCCCTTGAGCAACAAACCTAGTTGGTTGCTTGATACAAACTTCTTCCTCTAGATCACTGCGAAGAAAAGCATTCTTCACACTAGGTTGCTTGATATAAACTTCTTCCTCTAGATCACCGCAAAGAAAAGCATTCTTCACATCTAACTGATATAAGGGCGAATGATTAGAAGCCGCCACAGAGATGAGGATTCGATTAAAGGTTAGCTCGGCAATCGGTGAGAACGTATCTGCCTAATCAATCCCATACAACTGAGCATATGCTATGGCTACCAATCTGGCTTTCAATCTAGCCACGCTCCCATCAGGATTCATTTTGACAACAAACACCAATTTGCAGCCAATAGCCCTCTTCCCTTTTGAAAGCAAAACTAAATTTCGAGTCACATTTTTTTTAACAACATTAATTTCCTCTTCCGTAGCAACCTTCCAACCACTATGAGACAAAGCCTCAACCAAAGTTTTAGGAGTAGCAACAGAATCAAGGGAGGCAATAGCAGAATGAGATAAATGATATCCTTTTTGTGTGCGAGAATAATCAAGGAAGACACATTTTAGAGATCAATGATCCAACTTACTAGCCTTTGGTCGAACATATTTAACAAAAAAGTACACTTAAATATTTTGGGAGGTATTGGGAATAAGAATTGATATGGCCGAAGAATGGAGTAGGAAATCTCTCCTTCAAGAACCGGTGATGGAAGACGATTAGTGAGGAAAGCAGCCATGTGTACTGCATCGGCCCAAAAACACTTTAGAAACATTCATTTGAATCATGAAGGCACGGGCAACCTCTAGGACATGACGATTTATACGCTCGGCCACACCATTTTGTTGAGGGGTAACCACACATTAAGATTGATGAATCATTCCATGCTGAGACATATTAAGAGAAACGACTAGATAAATATTTCTTTGCATTGTCACTCGGCAGATTTTGAACAAGACAATTGAATTGTGTTTTGACTTCGGCACTGATGATGCACACTTTTTTCGGCAAACTAGGCGACGGCGGTTGGCGGTCACGGCAGCAACAGAACGTGCAGGACAAAGAAACACCGTTACGAGCTGGGGGAGTGGCCCTGCTAAACCGCTCCGGCGTGAGAATCAGGTTCAAGTTCAGTTATGAAAACAACAGGAATTCACGGGAGAGTTTAGGGGCAGAGTATAGTGTGTAATATTGCGTACCTTGTGCCTACGGGGTAGGGCTTATATTTATAGGAGCTTGAGGAGTCCTTCTCTTAGGGTTTCCTTGATTGGTGGGCACCTTCCTTATTTGGAGGAAGTAGAGTTTAGAAAGGATTCTGACTGCTCTCCAATATGGTAACTTGTATCAGAGTTATAATAAGATTGGATCTCTTGTGATCTTCTGATACGTTAAGAAGATTCTCTCCTTGCTGGACACGCTATATCGAGTAGAATCTGCTCGTGGGTGCATGAGGTGGTCGGTCTGCTCGCAGTGTCTCGTGCAAGACCGTGTTGGTGACTATGCTCGACGTGCTCGCAATGTCTCGTGCATGATCGAGGATGAGGTTGTTCGCCATGCTCGCAATGTCTCATGCATGATCGAGGTTGCTCGCTCTAGGAGGTTTCCTCCCGGTCGATATGATCCTGTGTTCTCTTCGCGCTCGGGGAGGTCTTTTCCTTCCCCATCTCGCTGAGAGGCTCCGCGCCATTATGCTCGTGCACCGAGCAGTCGAACACTAGCTGGTCATGGGGTCATACCCCAAATATCCTGCTAAGTGTTGGGAGTTCTTGACCCTATATCGTGCACAAAAGTGCTCGCGAGGTCGCTCGTACTATTTGGTATCTTCAGTAGTCCCCTGCACCTGTGCGTGAGTATTTATGCTCGCGGATAGGGACATAAGAGCATCCAGATGCGAAGAAGATCGCCCCCTATAACGGCCTGAATGGTCGCTTGCTCGGTCAGACTTCTGTCTTTTGCTTTCTTTTCCCGCTCTTGGGTTCCCCCCAAAATTAATGAGACCTTTTTGAATTTCGAAGAGACTGACAGGTGTCACTTTCCTGTTTGCTCTGTCAGAGCATTTAATTGCCGCCGCCCTTTCCGCGCGTCTGTTGAGGTGTGACGTCAGCGTGCCTTGATCCTTGGGATCTCATGATAAACTTTATTCATTTCCTCTTCTGAGTAACCTCTGCCTTTCTCTTTCTAAAAAATTTCTGCAACTCCTTCGAGATCTCTCGTGTTGCTTCTCTGAAAACTCTCTGCTAGGTGCTCTTTTCTTCTTCATCTCCGGTCTGTTTTACTGGAAAACCTTGCATCGCCGTTTGATTTCATTTCATCTCGTGTCCTCTGGTCATTTTGGTGAGTGTATATCCACCTTCCGTTGCTGTCATTTCCCCAAGGTTCCACCGGCGAATTCACCGCTTCCGATACTTCTCTCAACCCCGTTGCCGGCGAATTGCTCGGGCATTACTTCTTCGTTTCCAGATTTCCAGAATTTCTTCATCTTCTCCAACCTCCTATCAGTAAGTCCCCTAGACTTTTTGCCAGTAACTGTATTTGTTTTCTCTTTGTTTTTCTGGGTACATGTTCTTGCGATAGTCCTTTGAATCTTCAGGGGTTTTCCTTTATATCTTCAAGCTTCCAAAAACCCGGAAATGTATATTTGCCCCAATTTTGGGTTTTGATTCTGCCTTTGAACTGTTTGTACCATATTTGCCCGTCGAGTTGCTCGCTCACCCTTAGGCCTCTTTCCACGTTACCTTTCATACGCTGAATTTTGTGTTGAAATTTTTGTTGGTCGACCTAAAATTCTGAAGAGATCGCCAGGATCCTCGCCCCTATCTCGTTCTTCCCTAGTTTTAGGTCGAGTGACAGTAGAGAATGTCTTCTTCACGCTTGAAAGATCTATGCATTCTTTCTCGCGAAGGCTGTTTGGACTACCCCTGCCGGGCAGTCCCCAATGGCTGGGTGATTCTTTCGGATGACGATTGCCTTCGCGTTTTACGAACTGGTAGTGCTCGCATACAGTCCAATCCTCCTCGCTGCCCTGCTCAGCGATTTGTCCCTTTGGGTGCTCCTGTAACTATCACTCACAATATTCCCACGATCATAGCTGTAATTAGGAGTTTGTATTTTAGGGTGCCCGATGTGCCCGCAGTGCGTCCACCTCCGAGGACTTCTTCTCCGAGCACTTCGGATTCTTCTGTTGAAATTATTTCCAAGTTTGAGTTTTTTTCTTTTGTTAATGTAGATATGTCTGCTGAAGATGTCGCTGCTGAAGTCCCCGAGACCTCGGGCACCGATCAGTCGACTGGAGAGGCTTCTAAGGGCAAGAACTGAAAGCCCTTCATAAATCTGCTCTCCCTTTCGGAGATGTCCAGTTTGTATAAAAAATACCATATAAACAAACATATGTTTCGCCTTTCCCTTCCTAGCAAAGATGCTTCATACCGATCCATTCGCGAGGACCCCACTCGCTTAGCCATCTATACTTCATTTTTTGAGGCTGGCCTTCGTGTCCCTTTAGATCCATTCATTGCTGAGTTCCTCGACTTTACCAAATCAGTTCCTTTGGACTTAGTTTACAACTCGGTAATTATTTTGGTTTGCTTTGCTGCCGTATGCCGCGCAAACAATGTAGAGCCGTCTGTCTTTCTCCTCAATCATTTCTACCAATTTCAAGTGATGCCCATGGGCGAGCAAAAATTAGTTGTGCGCGCCAAGGGCGGGAGAGTCCCATATCTCATAAACGAACTGTCTCGAAAGATAGGTGCTTGGGATGAGAAAATAGTCATGGTCGAATCGCGCGAAGGGTGGAATTTCCCTCGTCAAGAGGGTTGTCCTGTTCGCTTGCGTGATGAAGACGAAATGCGTTTATCGGGCAGTGAAGCAGATAAAAAGGTCTTGTACCAATTTGTTGGCCACACAGTTAAGCCCTGTAAAGAGAATCCTCGCAAATCCGTTTACTCGCAGGAAAGGACGGCTTCCTAGAAAAGTATCATTTCGGATGAGTCTGTGCTCGTTCGTTGTGGTCTTTCCCCTTCGAGTATTGAGGGCTTCCATTCCAAAGTCCCAAACCTGCCCGCTCCCATGTTCTATGACTGGGGAACACATGGTGTTCAGATTGAGGGTTCTGCTTCAAGACAATGCTGGTTTCAGGGAGAGTGCCCGCGTTGCCGCGAGGGTGGTCGTTGTCATTTGCAGAGTGGGAACGGTAGTCCACTTTATTCCTGTTCGTACCGTAATTGTCTCTGATACTTACCTGTTTTTTCATTGCCTTATCATTTGCCTTTGGTTTTTGCGCAGTGGTGAATTTGAATATTAACGCGCTTCGCTTTACTCGCACCGAGAATCGAACAGGTCGGGGAAAAGCTATGGAGGGTTCTCCGACCATTCCCCTGTCGACCACGGCTCCTTCAAAGGCCGAGGCGGCCATTCCTGCGCCCTCAAAGGCCAAGGGGAAGGGGAAAAAGGCTGCCCCAGAGGATCCTGCTATATTTCCCGACTCTCCTCGTGTTGTCAACTCGGAAATACCTGCTTCATCGACTCCAGCCACCCTTAAGAGGTCTGCTGTGGAAGATGTTGAACCTTCGGCCCCGAAGAAGGCTAAGAAGTCTGTCTCTACTCGCTCCAGCTCCAGCGAACCAGTCTCACTCGAAGAAGTTCTCGCCGATCATGAGGATCCAACTATGTATTGGCAGGAAGATGATTTTGTATATCCCAAGGATGAGGTAGAGCTGCAGAAGTTGAATAAGGCTTTTGAATCCAGTGCCAAACCCTACATCAAAAATCTGGATTTGGATGCTCGTGATGAGGTTGCGACCATTCCAGGTAGTGGCTTGTTGCAAAGGATGGCCGATCAAACTCAGTGGGCGCGCATGCTGGATGAAAAGCCGAAGACAATTGGCAATCGTTGCGCTATCCAGCTTAGCGAGGTATTTTCGATTTTCATCTTCATTGTTCATCCTACTTTGCATTTTGCTCATTTAAATTTGTCTGCAGTTTTCTGCCAACCTGGGGGCGCTCACCGAGCAAGCCATCAAGTCGCGTAGTTTGACTATCCGACAGCGGAGAGAAATTCAAAAGTTAGAGGAGCAGGCGAAGATCGACCAAGGGGAGATTGAACGATTATGCAAGGATCTGAATGATGCTGAATCTTTAAGGCAAAGTGCACTTCTGGATGTGAGTAATGCGATCAATCAGCTCACTGACGAGAAAGCAAAGAGCCGGGGATTGTTCGAACAATTAACGACGGTCAATGCATCGAACCTCACTTTGACTAATCGTGTGAAGGAACTCGAGACCGCTCAACAACAAGCCACGGTCAATTTTGCGGCGGCCAGGGAATCGATCAAAAAGGCGGCCATAGAGGAGTACCTGAAGTCCCCTGAGTTTGAGCAGCGCATCGTGAAAGAGGTAATGCCTTTTTATGACCAAGGCAAAAACCATATTCTCCGAATGGCTCTGGCAGAGGGAGTGCCCCAGGATCGTCTGCTCGCTTGGATCCAAACCTCCTAATTCGAGGATTCTGCTCGCCACCAGGCGCACATAATACCCTTCTCCGAATCAGAAATGCAACAGTTGGCCGGCGAAGACGATGCTGCGGGCAAGGAAAAATGGTCGCCTCCTGCGCCTCAAGTCCCTACTCTCCAAGAAGCATTTGAGCATGTGATGGATGGCGGTCGTGCTGAATTTAAAGATGGTGCCTGGTCGCTAACGTTCAGTCCTGATGCCTCCGGGCAACAAGGGGTTCCCCCGCAGAGCTGAACAGATATCTTCTGTAATAGTTAGGATATTCACTGATGTAACGATTTGATACAATGTTGGATCATTTTCGCGGTTGTAGTTGGTCGATACACTTTTGTGGAATCTTGTGAATTTTTGGATGATATAACTGAATGATAGGCAACTCTCTTTGCATCTTTTTGCAGTTAATTTTTTCCCTTTCTCTGTTATAGGCGATCTTTCCTAGAGATGATAATGCTTGCTAACGATTTACTTAGCATTTTTTGGCATTTTTTGCATAGAGGGTGAGTGTGAGAACCCCCGATAATATCCTCGCATCGAATGGTGCGACGATGACTTCGGTACAATGCGCGGGTTTTCTCATTCGTGACCGCTCATGCTCTGTGTGAAAGATTGAGAGTCGCCACCTCCGTTTATATTCAAGACTTCGGAAGCACAAGCTTTTTAGTGATGTGTGTGAGATTGTAGGTCCGTGGGCTAGGTTACGAATCGGGAAGGGGTTAGGCACCCAATCCGCCCTTTCGGTCTCTTAACAATGATCTAGCATGCTTGTCTCCTATTGGTTGGTCAGTTGGTTGGTTGGTTGCTTTA
>JAOWAN010083068.1:0-10334 GCA_028566635.1 Lobelia cardinalis
GTCAAATTTCACCCCACCTTATAACATCACCATCCCTCCTTCCCCGGCAAATTATATCGTGTGCCTAGGCACACGGTATACCAACTATCCTTCCCCACCCCCAAAAATTTGGATTATGTCTCCACCCCTCACCCCTCACCACACCTCCTAATGCACACACCCCACCCCTCACCCCACCCTCACTCCACCTCCTACTAAAGATGCCCTAAGAGCTACAAACCACGATCATACATGGCTGTGTGAGAACCCCTCGCGTTCTCGCGCCCTCTCTCGCGTTTTGGCGGTAAATGGTCATCGGACGTTTTCGGTGAGAAACTATGTGCATGTGTGTATTGGACTTCTCTTTAGTGATCACTCATTTATTGAGAAAATGAGAGTCGCCACCTCCGTTTTTGTTTTAGGCTTCGGAAGCATAAGCCTAATTTTAGTTTTGAAGAGATGCTTAGATCCGAGGGACTAAGTTACAAGTTGGGAAAAACCGAATCACCCAACTTGTCCTAATCAAAGGTCTCTAAATGGTGTTCTAGCATGCAATAGTGTCTTAAGGTTGGTCAAAGCTTCATTTAATTACCATATTTTGGTCAATGTGATGGGAAGTCAATCTAATTCTTAGGCAAAGTCAAAGCAAATATTCATGTAGACACTATCAAGCATATTTTAGCATGAAAAAGACACATGAATCATGGCAAGGGGGCAAAATGATCATTTGTAAACAGGATCATGAGGATAAAATGGTCCAAGAATTATGAGAGACAGTATAGATTTTTATATGTTATCCCTAGCATGCATCACTCTCAAGCTATTAATTAACTATGAGTTGACATGCATATTCATAGGATATTTAATATGACCAAGGGAGTGAATGCTAGTGTATGATTTTCTAATCATATACTTAGCAATACTACAAAATCAATAGAAATGAATGTACATAATGACATGTGAGACTCCAATCTCAAGATTAAGCATTTATGCATTCCACACATAATGAGGTCTTCAAAGGGATGAGCCCAAGAGAAATCTCATGAACACACTAAAAACTCTCATTTCAAGATCATTTTGGAATTCACATCAAGAGATGAAAAGAGATGTAGATCTAGCGAGAACTTGTTTAAGAAGAATCTAGAATCATAATAACATACTCCCAAGGAAAATTGAATATAGATCTATATTGACCTTTAAATAAGATGAAGAGGATAGCAATTACATTTCATGGATCAAAATAGAGTATATTCATAACATAGCCTCAAGAGAAACATCAAAGCCCAATCATACATTTGAAAGGAAAAATACATTACAAATTTCAAAATTTTAACAAAAAATACATTACAATTTTTTTTTTAACCATGAGTATTTCATAAGGAAAAAAAATGAAGTTGACATCCTACGTACATTAGTATTGAAAATTCAATAGTAAAACACAAACCATATATAAAATTAAAAAATAAATTATTAATTTCATACGAATTCAAGAAAATAACACAAAGT
Source organism: Lobelia cardinalis (assembly GCA_028566635.1). NCBI lineage: Eukaryota > Viridiplantae > Streptophyta > Magnoliopsida > Asterales > Campanulaceae > Lobelia > Lobelia cardinalis. The sequence goes on from JAOWAN010083068.1 coordinate 1,486, forward strand.
TATAACTAACTTTAAATCGAAATTGAATTAAAGTAAAAAAAAAAGTAACCAAAATTCACAATGAAGGTAAATGTTTATTAAAAATTAAAAATAAACTAATTAAAATTAAAAGAAATTAAAATTAAAAAAACAACAATCAAAGTTTTTGAGATTTCAAAATGGCAAGTATAACTAATAAATTTTGAACAGCAAAAAACAAAGAAAAGAAAAGAAAAAGAACAACAAGATCTAAAAATTAAATAAAGAAGAAAGAGATGTTAATTACCTGATCAAATAAAGAATAAGTATCAAAAATATCCAATGATTAGTCTTCATAAATAATAGATCTTCTTAACAGATGTATAACTCATCCAAGAAGGTCCATACACTTGTAAATTTGTTAATCTCAATCTCAACAAAAATATATGCGAGAAAGATTCATCGAATTGAGGGAAAAGATGGTTGAACAATTATAAATTTAAAAACGAAGGAAGATTGTGCATCAAAACTATAGAATATAAGGGAGGGAGATATTGGAGGGAGAGGGGAGCCGTGGGAGGAGGTTGCCAGTGAATTCAAACCTACAATGGAATAAGAGAGATTTCAAAATTTTTTGAGAAATTGAAAAGACATTATAAAGATTTTTTAAAATCTGATCCTATTAGAAGAAAATTTTAATCTAATGTAATGCCTAGTGTATTAATCTAGTGTATATGAAAGTGTTAAGATATAGTATAAGTTTATATAGATAGTAAAAGGTATTAGATATTTAGTATAGATAATTAATATTAGAAATTATATACATTTATGTAGTAGTACTTAATCTAAAGATCATCTATACTTTAACCTAGTACTCTCTTTTAATTGCAATCACAAAGAATTAAATTCTTCAATCATTCTCAAAATGCCAAATATCCAAAATAGGGTAAATGACATATATAAAGCCCTTATCATCTACTTTAATATACTATAGTATAGATTTAAACTTGTGCTCGATCATAACACTATAAATAAGTCTAATTAGTTATCAAAGGGCATAAACACAAATCACAATTTCATAAATCCTTTCATTCAACATCGTTGATCAATTAGGAAAATGAAAACCTCAGTAGCAATTCTTCTTCTTGTATTTTCAACCTACTTTCCCTCTCTCAAGGTACGTAATTTCTCTCATAATTTAATCCCTACGCCCCTCCCCAAGTTGGGTGTCAAATTTGCTCACGATATTGATCATGAATAATTTGTGACACGTATTTTAAGACGGATATACAGTAGTTCGAAAATAAGGGCCGAGCCATTTTTACTCTTTTCAAAACTTAGATTCTAATTTTTTTCATTTTCGGATATATATTTGAATATTTGATGAATTTTTAGGAGATCCAGTATGGTGTCCAGTGCCACCGATGATGAATCTGCCCGGCCCCTGTGGTGTTTATGGCGACGAGCAGTGTTTGATAAAGTTCCTGGAAGTTTACCCGGCTAGCAAAATGCCTACAAACGTTAGGTGTTAACCTCGTGATTATGTAACCACTCACATTTGTACTGGAGAAATTGTTTGTAGTAACAACTAAACTGATTAGCCACAAATGTTTTCATTTTTCTTCTTCCTTGGATTTGATTTTTGTTTTGCTATATATGTTTTCAATTAAAATAAGATTGGCGCAGTCAAATTCATGAATGAGATGTTTATTTTAATCCTTTAAGTCGTATTTTTATCGCTGAGTTGATAAAAAGTTCCATTTTCAAGTCCATCTCCACTTCAAAATAGTAATTCACAAATTATGGTTTACATTTTCACGGTGAATCTTTTGGCTTTTGTTTTGTAGTTTTTAAGAGTCTTTTTGCTGAACAAAATGAAAAGCACCAAAGTGGTGCATAATTTTTTTTTACAAACCCAATGGAAAGAAAGCAGAAAAACGACAATTCAAAATGAGGAATGTGTGTCCAAAAGTCCCTTAGCTTATGTGGAAAGGCTTATGATAATAGAGAGAAGATGAAGAGAGAGAAATATTGAAGCAACACACAGGTTTACACACAAAGGAGACGAAGATAACTGCCGAGACAGAAAAGATACACATAAGCACCTCTAACTATGTAATATGAACATTCGACACCCCTATATTCTCCTCGACATCATTAACCATATCACTAACAACTTATCTTGAACAGTACCCACGGGGTGTGATGATCGTAGGAGGATAGATCGGACGAAGATGGTGTCGAGAGGTGATGAGAGAGGGTGGAGGGTGATGATTGGACGCTTGTGACGAGGAGAGTGAAAGATGAGGTACTACGAGGCTGGTCAAAAGCCCTCCTACACCTCATGATAATTAGAAGCTCGTCAAGCACCATCTGGAGGCAACATTATTTTTTGCAGAACACAAAGATGTCTTCAATACCTTTCACCAGGTCCGAACTGATGTCTTCACCTGTTGAGAGTATCGCATTATCTGTGAGAAGCAATATCGTTCGAATGCATCTGTAAGGTAACCGGTGAAAGTATATAGGCGTCTGTGCTGATGAAACTCACAAAAATGATATTGGTGGATGGTAGATGTTGCAACCATGGTCTGCAACTTCGTTATGTTCACCAAATTATTTGTCGATCAATTTCAATGTATTTATGTTTTGTTGGAGTCGTAATCACTTGATCTATTTTTTTAAAAGAATCAGAGGTGGCATCTTGAGATTTTTTTTAAATACTCGTCAAACAGTCAATTAAGAGCATGAAAAGAGATATATATAGTTTACTGTACAAGGGAGAACAAAAATTTAATGTTCATTGGTTTGACTCTATGAACAGTAAATTCTTCTCTCATTATCTGTCATTCATCTTTTACATCATCCTAGTCATTCATTTTTTACAAATTCCTCTCTAATTTAAATTCTTTTCATATTTAACCCAGTTGTTTTCATATTCTCCTTTTTTTTTCATATTCAATCAAATTCTTTCATTTTTCCTCAATTTGCCTGAAAATATATTCAATTTTAAAAAATGCACCATACGTGTTCACGAACACGAATATATGTAGTAACTTGATATGTTGGATCGCTCTTAGGGTAACTCGATAAAATTTGATGTTGTCTATCAATAAAAAAAACTTCGTTTGCAATAACGCTCGACGCTATTTTTACAGAAAATGGAAATGTGATCAACATACGTAACTGCAGCTGTAGAATCAGTGAAGAGATATTAAAATTTGCGTTTGGATAGCAAGTTTTTGGCACAGTTTGATTTTTGGTTTGGTTTTATTTTTGTTTAAGTATAATTTCAAGTTCTCATTTTACCCCTCACACCCCTAAAAATTACACTGATGATCAATCCCTCTCTTCTCTCAACCCACCACCCACTCACCTCCCCCTTCAACATCCTCGGCTCCTCCGCCTCATCCATGTAATTCGGATTCCCCTTGTCCCCAGTCGTCGGCGTGTTGTCATCCAAAACGCTCGCCGACCCCTCCTACGTCGGATCCCTCTCTTCCCTCCTCTCCCGGACTTGGGCTGCTTTTCGATCAGATTCGGTAGTGTAGATCTCTTTGTGACATTGAAGTATTGTGTGTTTGTGTGTGGGGAGTGAGAGAGGGTACTTTTTCCGGGCTTTGCCGACTTGAAATTGCATCCAAACGTCAAGGAAGCAGTAGAGAACGACGACGAGAACTACGTAACCGAATTCTTTAGGGAACAATTCAACTCCTCTGGCCATCTTCCTCGATTCCGACCCAAAAATTTTTATAGTAAATTGAGGATGAAATGATGATTCCGACCCAAAATTTTTTATAGTAAATTGAGGATGAAATGATATTCGTTTGTGAGCTCAGAAAATCCCTCCCCTCTTGCTGTTAATTTATACTCTTTCTCTCTCTCTCTCTGGTCCTAATGGTACATTCTGGCTTTTCGCCTAAGGCTGGCTTGAACAACGAGGTCTTACTTTGATTTTTTTTTTTTGCTTAACCATGTTCACATTGAAAAACAAACTCACGTCGATTCCCTCTCTTCCCTCGATCGGATTTGGGTTTGAATCAATATCCGTTGTTCGATTTGTGATGGTTTTGAATTGATTTTCGTTGTTAGATTTCAAGTGATTTTGGTGGTGGTTTTAGTGGTGGTGATGGTGGTGGTGGCGAAGGCAGCGACGGTGTTTGTGGGGGTGGTTATGGTGGTTTTAAGGTTGATGGAAAGAGATGAAGACGATGGTAGAATTTTAAAAGAATATATGATGTAGGAGATAAATATAGTGGTATGTAAAAATAGTAGGGACGAGAGAAAAAATTGAGTTTTTGAAACTATTGGTTGAACAAGTTTATAAAATTTGGTGCCAAAAATCGGCTTAGTCAACTGAAATTTAATTTTAAGCGCATGTGCGCATAGTACTCCGTACACCCCTAGAGCAAGTGTATCTCACTCCCCCACTCTCTCTCACTCTCACCTATTAATTTCAATCAATTCCTAAAATTAAGGGATTGATTGAAATTAAAAAATCAGATTTATTAACAACCATTTCATATAATTAGGGAGTTATTTTAGGAATCTGCATAATTAGATATTCTTTATAAGAAGCAATTTCATATGAGAAAGAATTCCATATAATCAGAAATTAAAATTAACGATTAAATAATTAACACTGATTCAAATTGTTCGATTCATTTTATAAGTATGTTATGTTCATTTTATAATTAAGATGTGTTCATTGAATATATAAACGTGATGTCTTATGTTAGAAGCAGACTATCAGAATGATTTGTTCATTTTATAAAATATTATGTTCATTGAGAATGTATTTATTTTATTCTATTCATGTTCATTAGCTTATATACTTCATGTTCGTTATATTCATTCTTCATGTTCATTAAATCCATTGTTCATGTTCATTAGGTGGAGTATTCGCAGAAATATAAATGTACATTCATATTATAAGTATGTTCTGTTCATTTTATAATTAAGATATGTTCATTGTATATATAAACATGATATGTTATATTACAAGCAGACTATCAGAATGCTGTGTTCATTTTATAAATTGTTATGTTCATTGAAAATATTTTGTGTATTCATTAGTTGTATTTATTTTATTCTATTCATATTCACTGATTTACATTCTTCATGTTCGTTATATTCATTAATTATGTTCATTAAATCCATTGTTCATGTTCATTAGATGGAATAATCACAAAAATATAAATTTTTTTAGTTGAATTTCAAAAAATTTAGAAAAAAAATATTTTGATACACTTATTATGAAATAAATATAAAATAAATTTTAATATACTCTGATAATAGCAAGTGAGTGAATGAGAAAAGATATCACTCCTTTAAATTAAGAAATTTTTTCAAAAATAAAATTAATAAGTCTCATTTTCTCTTCCGTATCTCTCTCTACCATTTCTGTGTTTCTCTCTCTTCCCCTCTACTCCCTCCATAGCCACCATCTCTCTTCAAAAACTCCATAGCCACCATCTCTCTCAATCTCCATTAGCCGACAATAATCTCCATTCACTGCATATACTTCGTCCAACCAGCCGAAATCCACCATTATCTACGACTCACCACCTCTCTCAATCGCCACCATCAACGACCTCTCTCAATCGCCACAACCCACAACCCACCACCATGCAATCGAAATCCACCATCCTCGACATCCTTTATATGGAAAAGATCGATGAGAGGGATTGAGTAAGTAGAGATGACAGTTGGATGGTGATTTGACGGTGGAACTTGAATGAGTGTGGCTATGATTGACGGAGGGTGGTGAGGATTTGGTTGAAATTGAAGATGTTTATTTCGTCAGTATGTATATTCATTTACTTTAACGTCTGTATTCATTTGATCATAATATGATGTTTATTTTGAATTATGATATATTATAAACTGTTTTATTGAAGGTTACAAATGTTAATTTCATTATTGTTTAATGTTTTTTTCATCAGTGCTTATGCTTATTCGCCGGTACTTATGTTTATTTACTTATTCATTTTTTGTATTAAAATTTGAATTCTTATTAATTTTAGAAATTATGACATGAATTATTTTAGGTATTAATTATGAAATTTATATAAATCTGATTTTTGGTTTTAAATCAATCCCTAAAATTTAAAAATTAATTAAGATTAATAGGTGAGAGTGGAAAAAAAAGAAGAATGAATTCACTTGCGTGTACCATGCTAGATACCAGATAATCTGACCTAGGCGCTCGGTTCTATTAGAAGCGCCCAATGCACATATATGTTATAAATTATGCACATATACGTTTTATAAAATGCACATATTAATTATATCACGTATATATGCATAATTAATATGTGCATTTTATAACACGTATATGTGCATAATTTATAAGATATATGTGCATTGGGCGCTCCTAATAGAACCAAACGTCTAGGCGCTCATCAAAATTTGTATGTTAGATACACCTAGACGCTTAAAATACCACACGCATGTGGCAAGCCCAATTTGTAGAAGTTCAATTGATATCTCATTAAGAATAAGAACAAATTGATTACGTCAGACAATACATCAACCATAGGTAAATTAATTTCAATGAAGAGATTTCCAAAACCGGTTCTAATATTGAATAGCCTATTCTAAATTATATTTGTTTGGAAAACTTCTTCCAACCAAGAATTAAAATTCACTTTCCTTTTCGATTTACCGCATATATATAATAGATTTTAATATCTTAAATTATGATAACATCTGCATCTGGAAAAAGATATGGACTTACAAAAGTTAAAACGAATTTAATTTCCAGTCTGCATCTGGGTAATTAATGTGTGTTAATTAAGTTTGTTTCCAAATATGAAATTCTTATCCTATAAAAGTACAATTTAAACTTGTGCTCATAACACTAATAAATAAGTCTAATTAGTTATCAAAAGGCATGAACACAAATCACAATTTCACAAATCTAATCATTCAATACCTTTGATCAATTAGGAAAAATGAAGACCTCAGTGGCACTTCTTGTTCTTGGTTTTGCTTGTATTTTCAACCTACTTTCCCTCTCTCAAGGTATGTCTATTTTATTTTCTTCTGATCATACCTTTTTACCTATATTTTTCCCTTTGATCTTATTGGGTGTATAGATCATATGTTTCTCTCGTTATTTAATCCCTACGCCCCCAAATTGTGCGTCAATTTTGCTCACGAGGACCATGAATAATTTGTGACACGCATTTTGGAACTGATATACAGTAGTTTGGAAATTAAGGGCTAAGCCATTTTCACTTTTTTGGCAACACGGGTTCTAGTTTTATTCATTTCTGATATTTGATGATCAATTTACAGGAGATCCAATATGGTGTACAGCGCCACCGATGACGAATCTATCGGGCCCTTGCGGTGTTGATGGCAACGAGCAGTGTTTGCTGAAGTTTCAAGAAGTTTACCTAATCAGCGAAATGCCTACGAACGTTAGTTGTCATTCTGGTCCTTATGGAACTCACATTTGTACCGGAAAAATTGCTTGTGATCATGATAACTGATCAGCCCGCCAATGTTTTGATCAGTTTTCTTCTTTCTTGCAATTGGCTTTGATTTTTGTAGCAATTTGATTTTTGGTTTGAAGTTTATTTTTGTTTTGGTGTTTCATGTTTTGGAAAAGGTTTTTAATTTTATTTTTGAGATGATGTTTGATAGAAATTGAAATAAAAGAGAGAGGATGATAGTTGTGAATTAATGTAATGTTTGATGGGATATAAAAAAGAGAAAACATTATTTTGAAAACCAATCAAATGAATTTTTTGAATTTAATTTCATAAAATGTGCAAGAAACCTACCAAGTAAACGAAACCTTACATTTGCACGGTGGATTTCTTGGTTTTTGTTTTGTGGTTTTTAAATGTTTTTTTGGGATTTATTGCGTTTTAGACCTCAATATTTATCGCAAATCGCAATTTAGGCCCCCTGGTTCAAAATTTTACAATTTAAGCTCTGATGTTACAATTTTGTTGCATAACAGGCCCTTTCCGTTCATTTTTGACGGATTCCGTTCGAAAAGGGCCTGTTATGCAACAACATTGTAATATCAGGGCCTAAATTACGAACTTTTGAACCTGAGGGCCTAAATTGCAATAAAATTATAATATCAGGGTCCGTTATGATTTTAATTAAAGTATGACTTAATTATGTATTTTAATTAAGTAACTATATAATTGGATAGTTTTAATTAATTTTTTATTTTGTAATTAATGTCTTTTATTTATTTGATAATCAATGCATAAATAGGAAATGAGTGAATTATCAAATTATTTTTAATTTTTAATGCCTTTAATTTATGGTTTTTAATTTTTAATGCCTTTAATAATATAATTTTTATTGCCTATTATTTATTTGATAATTAAAAGAGGAGGAATGAGGTAAAATGGATTTTTCAAAAATTCGGGACATATTAAAAAGTCAGATTAAATAGGAAAAAAAAACCTTGTGTAATTCGCGTTTCAGGCATGACTCCCTCGTGAACTTTTTCGTAAGGGAAAGACTACTTGTATAATTTCAGTTAGTTGGCTGTCATTTTAAGTTAATAAAGACATGATAAAAGACTAAAGTACCCCTAAATGTAAATTGACTCTGCCCTTGAAATTGTAAGATAAATTTCGGCTAGGGTGAATATGCTCCTTTCAAGTCATACACACATCGATATCACGTGCCTTATAGAGCTTTCCAGAGTACCTCGCCGCTATGGTATTCTATTAAGAGGGCATCTACTCATATCATTGTCCTGTCTTCTTACTCGGTCTATGGTATATATGAAAATTTTCAAAAGATATTAGTTCAATCTTTGACGCCTTATGCTGTAATAATTGTACTTATATGCATAAATAAAATAAAATATATTAATTAAAAGACTAAAGTACCCCTAAATGTATAAAAAAGTA
>JAOWAN010083078.1:0-10334 GCA_028566635.1 Lobelia cardinalis
CCGCAGCTACCCAACATCAAGATACCATTAAACCTTCACAATAAACTCTCTCTGATCTCTCTCATGCCTGCCGCCACCACTCTCAGCTCACCCCTCCCCTCCCCGAAAGCTCACCCTCCCCCTAATCCTTTCCGTCCTCGCCGGCCAAGTTCCACCGGGCAGAGAGGTGATTTGGGACGATGAAATTGTAATAACCTGCTGCAGGCCTTCAAGCGTAAGCAAATCCACCGCCATATTGGACTTCGATTCCAGCCATTCTTTTGCTATTTGCGCCTTCTCCTCATCTCTCATTACAAATTTGGTGGAGAAATTTCTTTTGCTGCTACTATGATTAATGTGAACTAATCTGCTCTTGAAATATGGAATGTGAGGAGCACCTAGTCTTCCTTCTCAAGTAAATAGAACACTTTCACGTTGAAAATATTTTGGTGACTGGCCACAGTTGCTGCAGAGGCATTCGTGCCCTAATGAGTATTGAAGGTGGTGGCGGCTAGGGTGTTGGTGTGGTTTTGCAGTGGTGTGGTGGAACTGATATTGGTGGGGGTGGTGGGAGTGGCGTTGGTGTGATGGTGCATTAGTGGTAGGGGGGTTGAGAGTGGTCGTGCGGTGGTGGGTAGGTGCCTAGGTGGTGAATGTTTAATTAAGGAAATTAATTAATTAAGGTAATTAATTAAGTATAGTTTATAATTAAGGTAATAAATTAATTAAGGTTTATAATTAAGGTAAATGTTTAATTAAGGTATTTAATTAAGATAGTTAAATAAGAATTTTTTAAATTAATTAAGGAATTTTTAATTGATATTATTTTATTTAAGGTATTATTTTTAATTTAATATATATTATGAGAAAATTATCCGAAATGTCCCTGAAAAACTCACGTGTTTTGCACGTGAGTTCATTTCAGTTAAGTTTCTAACGAAACCGTCAAAAATTCCCCAGATTGATTGGTTTTTCAAATAACAGAGCCCAAATTGATTTATTTTGAACATTGACGTCCATGTTGAACCCCCACGAAAACTTTAGGACCTAAAATGTCAAAAACTCAATATTTAAAGTTCAACTGAAAAAATAATTCAAAATTATGGCTAAAAATTAAACATATCGCAGGGGGATAAGCTTATTCAATGACCAATATTGATTGAACCCGTTAAAATCGGACAAACGTGTCATCATAATCTGGAGTAATTTAATTATTAATGACTGCATTGATTTATATAGATATACCCAAAGAAAGATGGAAAGAAAGAAAGGAAAAAAAGCCGCCGTCATAAGGTGGGAATGGGATTGTTATAGGCCGGCCAGGCCACTGCCGAGAAAGAGAAGGAAATTTCCTCATTCGGGTAACATTACTAATGACGAAATTTCCGCATAAGTCATGGTTAAGTCGTTACTCTCTCTTCCTCACTTGAGAAAAAAATAAAACCCTTTAAAGTCAAAATGTAGGTATCGATAAGATTGTTTCTTTTGCTTTGTTGCAGTTTGTATGACAATGTGGATTGGAGGAGATTTAAATGGGCCAATATGATCGGTCGATATTCCTGAATTTGGTTGTTAAATATCATCTCTTAATTTTTTTACTTTCGTTTCAATTTTGATAAAAATATCATTAATGATTATCCTTGTGGTTTTGTAAAAAAAAAACGCCGAACTTGTCAAAAGATGCCTTAATAGAAGGGGAAAATATGCCTACAATGAAGGAAGTGGCAATGGAAATCGGAGGCTTAAGAAAGTTTGCGAAACGTCCTTGGCTAATAATAATCAACAAGAAGGGCACAAGTGCGACCGTGAGCCTAGGAAACGAGAGTGAACTGACAGATCTTTATCGAGCTTCCACAAACCCTTCTCTTAGTACAGAGGAGATTTCCGAGCAATATAGCTTGGACAGTCCTATGATATTTCCGGTCGACAGCCCCCCGTGATTAACTGCTTACATTATATTAGCTGAAACTGAACCAATTTGTTTTTCTGTCCATGATTGATTCTTGCATTCCTACTTTTAGTGTTTCAGTGTATACATGTCTTCTTCCCTCGTTACCTCAGCCAGCATGTAGGACAGATACATGACCAAAACCATCAGAGCTATTTCAAGAACAGTTGAATGTCTTTAAAACCATCAGATACGAGAACCTGATTTTCCTAAGATACATCTCTTTTCTTCAATTTCTATCTAAAACCTAAATAACTAGGGTTTAGGAATAGGGGTACACCGTCGATTATATGATAATCGAAGTGACTAATTTAGAAACGATAAATAATAAGAATATTTTCATCAAAATTGGAGCAAATATGAGAAATTTAAGAAGCGATATTTAACACCACCCTTCCCAAATTCAATTAGCCCATTTCAACTTGCCCATCAGCGTGGATTTTGACTACCTCATTTAGCAACAATTCGGGCAACAGTCAAGAGTTCATTCAACAGCCCCTTGTGAAGAGTTCGAATCTTCTGTCTCAAATGGTGTCTCACTTCTTGTATATTTCTAAACTTTTATTTCAACCGCTTAAACGATGATCCTAAATTTTAAATTCTAAACTTTAGTATACGTGTCGTTCTTAAAAACTACTTGACAAGAGATGAGATATCATTTGGATCAAAAAAATTTGATTCGTGAAGAGAAAGAACAACAGATAGACCACAAGCACGCTGCACGTACATGTACAATACATTGTAGCACCAAACCTTTTTAACAAACCCCTATCCATCCATCCATCCATCCATCCATCCATCCATCTATGACTGCACTGCACACAAGTTGAAGTCGGGCAGCTACTGCTACTATAACTAGTACTGAGTACCCTACAATTTTATTCGTGGGTTGAACACTGGATGGCATCTCTCGCGTATCTCCAACATGAGCGACAGCCATTTTATCGCGTTGGACAACATTTTCCATCTTCTGTGGGCAGATCGGGGAAACAAATAGCTCTCTGCTGCACCAGTTGTTCGCACATACACTTGTGAGGACGGATCATACGTATCAAAATACTGCAGCTGCTCGTCATCACAAAAAGCTTCAGTTAAGGAGTCGGTGTCACAAATCAACGAGTTTGACACTTGGCTTTGGAAGCTCAAATGCTGGTCGAATCTAAGATCCATGGATCCCATACCAGGCAAGTCAAATTCTTCCAAGTTACTCACTGATCCCATGGAAAAAATAGATGGGTCGACATCAGGAGTGGAGGCACTCAGCTGAGAATGATCAAAGCTGTCTTTTCTGTGTGTTGCTAACATCGTAGCGATATCAGATCTCTCCATCATTGGTGAGTTCAAGGGGTATAGAGAATCATCGGATGTACATGAAGAGCCATTGATTAGAGGGGCCTCACCCCTGTAAGGAGTCACCCCTTCCCGATGCTGAAATGCAGATATTACCAACTTCTGTGCATCAGCCTAAAAACAACATGTAGCATAGAAAAATTAGCGACAATCAACAGACAACTGTGATCATACTATACGAATTTTAAAAAAAACGGCTGTTGGGGGTTTGAAGTTGGGTTGGGGGGGGGGGGGGGGAGTAGAACACTGCTGACAGCACCACACCCATCCCCCCCAACTCAAACTTAATGAAAGAAGCCCCACTTTGGTATCCAAATGCATTCAGAACTAGGTGAAGTTTCCGACTTTGCAAAGTCTAAAAACTAAGAAACAGACCGCAATCTGAAACCCCAGTATTTGGGGTTCTTGCATTTGTGTTTTCCATGGTTCGGATTGAGGCCACGTCAATTGAAATGCAATCTAACAGTTCATATTCAGAAATTTAAAATTTTTAAATATGAATCTTTAGATCATTGATTTAAAGTGCATGACATTTATCTTAACCCTGAAATACACCAAATACATGAAATCCCAACTACAGGGGTTCCAATTCCGTAGTGGTCTTTCAGGAGTTGCTCGTACATGAGATATCGGATCATTTCAAAATGATATTTTTACAAACATGACAATCATTCTTTTAAAACCGTGAATTCAAGAGAATTCCTTCCCGACAACCGGGAAAGAAAGGACAACTACTTATTTCAGGATGGAGAAAATATACAATAGAAAAGAATGGAACAGTATGAGCTCGTTAATCAAGAATTGTAAGTCGTATGGTAAGCACACCTTTTCAATTTCGGATATTGTATCAGCAGGATGATATTTACCATCTGAAAGTAGTCCCAGGACTTGTCCCACAATATTGAACACGACACCAGTCCTCTGCAGAGATCCAGAACAGTAGGAGTACATCTTATCATCAAGTACACAAGTCCTAGCATGCTCCACGGTTATGTCCCACATTTTCGCAGACATACCTGTGCCAAGGATCTGGAAATTAACGAAAAAACAAATCCATTTGTTACTTCAAACTTCAAGTGGATCTTTTCCTTTGCAAAAAATAAATGAAAGAAACTATCATTCTCCAACCAGACAATAAACTCAAGTCCAACTCCGATGATATACCCTTACTTTCAAGAGAAAGACAGTCAGTGTGATGAGACACTTACTGAACAGCAAAAACTGTATGTCAAACATGTATTAACAGAGTCTCACGAGGGCATCTAAACAGCATGGACATTCTATCAAACTGAGAGAGAGAGAGAGGGAGAGAGAGAGAGAAGAAAATACTACTAACGTCAGTCCTGAACCCAACAGAACTAGGAGGACCCAACATACAAACTAAACTTATCCTTTCAACGCAAGAACAATACCGATCCTTAAAAGGATGAAGATCCAGCTATCATAACAATCCCCCTGAGCCTGGAGCATAGAGACAGCTTGCTATGAATTAAATCATCTTTCATAACAAACAGCATTTCTTTCGGAAAATGAAAAGCAAGCAAACATCAAAATAGAGACATGACCTGTAACATGCAAAACACATGTATAAGGGATATCAAAGGTTGTAACAAGAAGAAGAGAAAAACGAAGATTAATCCAAATGGAAGCATGTGGTTAAGAAAATAATATAATTATGTTCATAAGGACAAAGGTATGGTCATATAATTTGTTATCGAGCATAACAGCAGAAATGAATTCCACTCTACACATATTTAGACAAAAGCAGGAGTCATGTAATGGCAATAATTCACATGGCCACAGGTAAACTGATGCACACACAACAAAGAACTTCCCAGCTGCCATTTGGACCATCTCTGTCTCAAATTAGCATGATTTACCAGACTGAATAAAATCATCAAACTAGGTAGAACTATAGAAGTATAGAACAAAGATATATAAGATTCGTATTATAAAGGCGAGTTGAAGTCCTTCCCATGTAATCATGTATTATCTGGTTGAGAAAAAAGAATATACGACCGGCTCATTGGCTCTCACTTAATCCCTAGGATATCTCAAGTCTATCAGATGACTCTTGAAACAGTTCCTCAGTTTAATGTGGTAGATAGTAAAATAAATACTCAAATACAGAATTGTAAATATGTTGCAGAAGTGAAATACATCAAAAAAGGAGCATTGAAACCTTACATTCCGAAGCCTAGCTGGATCCAAGAAAAGTAAAGTTAGAAAATCCTTCACCGTCTTGACCTTTTCCCTAGTCAATCTCTTGTGAAATGCTCCATCTTTGCCAATCTTCTCCAGCCGCCATACTTCATCCAACAGAGATGGTGGATAATGCTTCTTATACACTAGTAAAAAAACAAGGGACACGTGTTACGGCATTTGTGTCATTCCATAACCGCAACCTAAACTTGAGAAGTTTATTCCATAATCTTAACTTTTCAAATTCTAACAAACAAAACCCAATTTGTTCTCTTTGGTACATCGTAACAGAAGAGGAAAAGGTGGCTGACAACGACCTCAAGCTTATCCTGAATGACCAGAGAAAGACACTGAATATCCAATATGCAAGATAACAAAATAAAATCAACGAGGAAAACTGAAGGTAGCATCATAAAATAAGTTTCCAAGACTGAAATGAAAATTTTTACATTAAATTTATAAAATGAAAGGGATAAAGCAGCTCCATGAAAACCAGAAATGCAAAGAGCATAAAGTTCAACATGTGGCTATATAATATAAGTGAACCAGTAAAGGTAGTGTGCCTGATCAATCGAGAAGATACATGATACTCCAAATGAAACAATGGATGGCAGAAAACAAAGTCAGCCATTGCATATATGCTTTTCAATTTATTATCTAAAACTATGGGCACCACCATAAAGGCTCCCATAACACCGTTAACCTTCTATAACTCTTTTACCCAGAACTTTTGCACAGGCATAGAAACTTTCTTTTGTTAAGAAAAAAATTTAGCATACTACAGTCATCAACTCAGTGGAATCAAAAGCTGAACTTGGAAACTCAAACATGTAACAAAAATCATATTTGAAGCTCGAATGACCCTCTATAATCTTTTTCCCATAGCTTAAGCACAGGCAAAAAGACTGTTTGGACGATTGTATTTTTTATTTTTTTGTGTGTGGTTTTGGAAAATTTTGGTTTTTGAAAAAAGTTGTTGGTTTTTTATAGTGTTTATATAATTTTTGGAATACCTAAAATACCCTTGTGAGAGAAAGGAGAGAGCATAGAAAAAAGTTGTATTGGGAAGAGAAAAAGTATGAGAGAGGAGAGAGAAAAGTTGTATTGAGAAAAGAAAAAGGAGAGGAGAGAGAAAAGTTGTATTGGGAAAAAGGAAAAGGAGGTGAAAGAAATAAAATAATGAATATAGGATGATAAGGGTATGGTAAAATGTTAGGTTATGCATATTTTTATTTGGGATAAAACATAGCGTAAGAAGTAAGAACAAGATCGCAAACACTTTTTTCCGGAAAGCACAAAAATGTGCCATCCGAACAAGGCTATAATTGTCTTCTTTTTGTTTTTGTGGTGAGCAAATATATTTATATTTCAAATAGAAAGAAAAAAAACAATCAAAAATACATCATCAACAGAAAGAGAAGGAGAATAAAACCCAGCCAAGCAGCCTCTGGCTCACAACTATGACTACTCAATTAAGGAACGGAAATAAACAACAACACTGTCAAATTCTAAACTTCAACAACTCAAACATAGGAGAAAGAGAGAAGAAAGAATGTTAAAAGTATAGCTGGGAAAGTTTAGATAAAATGCTTTTGCATTTTCAAAATGGTCAGGGGACTGCAGTTCTAGCATAGCCTTTCTTTTAGGCTTTTAGCACCCATATAAATCAAGAGTCCGGCATGTTCGGCCTTCAATATTCAAAATCAAATCTATTTTTTATCAGGCACAAATGGACCCCATATCAGTGAATCCTTAAGTGACTACAATTCTAAGAATAAAAAGAACATATTGGGGACAAAGCCGACATTAATTCAGGAGTAAAGATAAAGATCAAGATCAAAATAGTTCTTGAAATACATGTAAGCTTATGAAAGCTGACTCTACCTAAGTTTAACATATTATGTTCAAAGGCAAAGTGACCTGGACAGTTCATATGCTGATAAGAAGTACTAACATCAGAAACAAATATATCGCTGAAAGTCAGGAAGTGTCCAACACTTGACAAGTACCCAAGAGTAAATGCTATGACAAAGTAAATCCAATCCTTATCTCATTATGCCCAGGCAGCTAAAAGAGTTTCTTCTAGGACTCGTGCAATGCATGTCCTTAATGTGATATAATCAAGTGTTAAGGACAATGTTCCAAAAAAAAAATCCCCCTCCCATATCTATATATGTATGAATATGAGTGTTATATATATATATATATATATATATATATATAGAGAGAGAGAGAGAGAGACTTTAGTAACAAAATATCCCAACCGAATTACCATATTCAAGATTTCAACATACTGAAAATGGTGAAAAGGAATGACAACACAGACATAGAAAACTTGTGATTTGTGACATACTCACATTCTCCACGGTGATCCCTAACAACAAATGATTCCGTCTTTGCTTCTCTTACTCTGATTCCACCACAAGTGTCCACAACCCTAGCTCCAAGCCTGAACTTGCGGCTCCTAGTCCAGCTTGAATTATCTGTGAAAGAAATATCACCCACATTGCCAATGCCCTCCGTGAGATGCAGAAATGAATCCCCACTAAGAAGAGGTTTCTTCCCATCCCTCTCTCTGACAATGTTATTTTTAAAGTCTTCAAGTGTCCAACAGTCTCCTTCATCACCATCAAAATCTCCCTCAAGAACTATTATTTCCACCTTTGCGAAGGACTCAAGTCCACCAGAAACAACATTCCCAGTATGTGCATCAATTAGAGCAACTTTCAATGTGCTATTTTCGTCTCCTTCAATACGAGTCCCAGTAAAAACTGGAAGAGAGAGAGTACTTAGGAACTGTAGCTGTAGGCTTCTGGTTTCAGACGAGGGCAACTCCTTCCCAGAATTCCTGAAGAAGGAATAACAAGTTTGTATCAAGCATCCATTAGAAATAAATAGAAGCAACCAATTACCTTACCTAAAGTAAAATAAGATAATCATCATAAATTCCATCATCATACCACTTCATGGTGGTCAGATGCTTTTTCAAAGCCAATTCCACTTCCTCTTTAACCTGTATGAAGCAGGAACTTAAGTAACAAGAGGACAGAAATTTAAAAATTCATACAACATGCAGAAACTAGAGAAGCATATTCATGACAGTATGTAAGCTCGACCTGGCAAAAGAAGTTCAAGGTATGAAAACCTGAGGCTAGGAATAACCAAATCCTTGGGAAGCCTAAACCAACCGAGGCCTGAATATTATGTGTGTGCATACACACACACAAGCATCCATTCTCAATTAACACATAAATTGTATGACGCTTAGGATTCTAGAGTCTACTGATTCACACGATGATAGCTTTCCGGAATATCCTACACATATAACATTTCCCTGCAAACAGAATCTAAATTATTTAAGAGATTTCCGAGGTCTATAAAAAGTGAAAAACAGGTAAATGCTGACAAGATTTCTTGAAGGGATTTTTCTACTTTTAGGGGCCAATTTGAATTGAAACTTGAAAGGATCCTTTTCTTGAAATTGAAAGGTGGTACTATTCTATCTTCTTCTTCTACTTTGTTATATTTGTCACTACTATATTTATTTGTTAAATTGCCTTATGTATCTTAAGATATGATTCACGATGCAATACGCAATACAATTTTGGGGACTTAGGATTTAAATATGATACACATATGACGACTATATTGCTGCCAAATATTTGAAAAAAGTATTTTCTGCTAGGTTAATATTGAGAGTCAATCAAACAACCCTATCATGTCCGGAAAAAAATGGAAATGTGCTAATTAAGGCAGGCTCGAGTAAACAGAGAAACGTACAACACGACGAATCAAAGGCTCAAGAACAGGCTCCATATAGTTGTGGAAGGAATGCAACTTCATAACCTCCAGTACCACACTGTAGTACACAAAAAGATCAAATAGGGGCAGTCGATTAGTAATTCTAACACAAAATTAACTCTGTTCAGTGATAATTAACAATACGATCGCTCATCTTTGACTGCCACAATTATCAATAACCAATATTCTTATATTTCCCTAAGAAGCTCCACCAAGTTCAGTTCCTCCGAGAAAATAAAATATCAAGCAATTCTACACAGAAAAGGGAGGGGAATTGAAGTACGGGAAAAAAATTGAGAGAGGAAGAGACGATTAGGTGATCAGTTGAGTTGAATTGAATGGAAAACTTTACTTTCGGAAAGAACGCTTGCGACGGAGGGAGCCAGAAATGGAGGAGGCGTCAGGGGGACTGTCTTGATGCTGCTTGTGCGACATTATCGGAATTGGAAAGCGATAGCAATAGTAACGATAAAGCAGAAAGCATTCAAGTAGTGGAAGTAATAGTGGCGGTGGTGATGGCGGTTGTGGTGGAGGAAGTGGCAGAACCACCAACATGCGCGAGGTGTCAGCAGATTTGAGTGGAAGAAAAAGAAAGGTTCCTCTCTCTCCCTCTCTTTTATAGATGCAAAATAGAGGAACGAGAGGGTAACAGAATTAGGATTCTTCTCGCTTCTCAACCCCGTTTCCAAAGAATATTGGTCACTAGTAATAATCGTGACCATACGAAGGGTAGTCAGTTAAAAGTATATATATACCTGTGAAGGCATAATACCCTACCCAGGTGCGAACGATTGCCAATGACCTAAATTTTGTTTTAATTTAACATTGAACTATTTTAATTTTTTTAATTATACCGTTACATCTAATTTCACATAATTTAATATGTTGATTGGATAAAAAATGTGATATGGTATTATTATGAAGGCAAAATAGTAAAATTACTTAACCTAAAACCAAACTTCCCTTTCTTCTTCTTCCCTGCCCCCTACCTCCACACACACCGATCTCCTCCATCCTCTTCCTCTATCCTTCCAGATTGCTCTCTCTCTCTCTC
>JAOWAN010083088.1:0-10334 GCA_028566635.1 Lobelia cardinalis
TTCCTCTCTCCAGGTGACAGGTTTCTAGCATGGGATGGCTAGCTTTTGGGATGGAACTCCGTTGTAGGGAGTATTTTGTGGTCACATAGTTGTTATATGATGTGACATTCCATAGCTTGTATGTATGTCGTCTTAGAGACATGGACATGGGTTGTACATGTATTACGTTAGATGATGTATGATCTGACTTGGTTGTAGTACGTTATAGGGGGTGATTATGTTACTCACCTTCCGAGTTGTATGTACTTGTGTATGGTTGTATATGTGTTATGTATTTACATGCTATGTGTTATAGTTTTGACTATGGCTTAGGTCTTGATCTCGTAGTACTTGTGCGTCACTCCCCGGGAAACGTGACATCACGGGCCTCAGGGCGTGACAGCTCTGCTGTTTCTCCTTATAATTACTGTTTCATCTTTACTTGTTCACATTTTTGTAGCTCTATTTCATAAGTATGACAGAAACCCTAAAAGGGCTATGCCAGAAAATCATCTCTGTTGAGTCATCTATTCTTCTGCCCTATTTAAGCATGAAATTCATTGATGTCATTGTTAGGATTTCTTATTCCCTTATTTTCTTAAAGCATTTTTCTGTGTATTCATTTCTCCAAAAATCCCTAAACATTTTCAGAAAATGGCCCCTGGAGCTGGTGCTAACTTTGAAACTGGAAAAAGAGTAGACTGTGATGAGTTTGCTAAGGACCCAACAGGATCTGCAATTGTTCATCACCTAAACAGACATGGGTTGGTCTATCTATGTGACTTCCAGTTGAACTACTACAGCTATGAATGTGCTAAGCAATTTTATGAGAATGCTAGGGTGGACACAACACAGAAAAGCCCGTAACTCCGTACATAAGTGGCACAGGTGTGCCCTAAGGTGGCACGGCCGTGACCTGTATCCTGGTCCTTGCTCCGTGGAATCTTCTGTCTTTTCACACTTTAGCCCCTGCGCTTCCAATTTTCGACCCTTTTTGGCTGTTTTGTGCATATTTCTCGTACTTTCTCCTTCTCAACTTGGAATTCCTGAACCTTAAGCAAAACTAACCATTTTCAAGCATAAATCATATATAATTAGCTCAAAATACCCACAGAAATAGCACTAAATCTGTGTCCAATTGAGTGCTAACACATCTTACCTACTTATTTTCCAATACATGATAGGGGAATGGGAACTCCAAAGCCGACAAGTTTAGGTAATATTTCCTGTCCCAGCTTCTAGACAATGTGTTAGGACCCATGTATGCTTATGTTGTGGAATTCTATATATATTACGATACATTCGACTATATGTAACTTTTACTAACTTCCCTCTTTTCCAATGGTAGGTATCAAACATTACCGAACTTTGAACTTTTACATAGGATCTTCCAAGGACAAGTGGCAACTGGGAAGTACTCTCAGCACTCTAGCGGCCCAATGACCGAAGATGATCCTGATAAGAAAGCACAAGGGGGACTACAATCAAGGGTTGATGTGGAGAATCAATGTACCCCCACACCCATTGTGGAATCGGCTGCCAGCAATCGAGCACGAATTCCTACCTCGCGTACACAATCTAAGAGAAAAAGTACTAGCTCTGCCAACACAGTTGCTAGTGCTGTTAAGACATGGGAGGAAAGTACTGCTGCGAAGAGAGACAATCGTCTTCTTCGAAACTCCATTGCCACCGGCCTTGGTATCCAGTGTCAAGCATCCCCTCCACCGAATAGTGATCATGAGTATTGTATGGAAATATTACAGTCGGTTAGCGGTGTCGATGCTTTTGCATTCGCACGAGCTTGTGAGAGTTTTAGTGATGTCAATCGACGTCGTTGCTTTGCCTCTATCGTCGGTGAAGATCGCCGCCAAGATTGGATCTACAATCACCATCGTGCTGCAAATTATACACCACCCGCCACTCCCTCTGTTAATCCATCTCTTTCACGCTCCAATCAAAGGGGAAGTCACAAGGACAAACACTCGGCAACACCCACCCAGAAACTTCCCGACGCAAGCGACGCATATTATCCGACTCGAGGCAATGAGGATGAGTGTGATGGTTATTGAGGGTGCCTTTAATGTTTCTGGACCCAATGATAAGGTCCATCGTTATTTCGGCGCGTTCCTACCATAAGTTTGTCTTCTTTTAGTTTATGTGTGTGTACTACTGCAAATTGTTGGCATGTGACTATGCCAAAAGTTGTTGGGCTTGACCATTTGTTCGAACATCAACCTCTTTCCGGTTCTTCCTTATATATATTCCAGCGGCTAGTGTTTGATTTTATTTTAATTGCTTGCTAAAATTGATTTGTTGCATGGGTGTCTTCTCCCTCACGTATGTTGACTTGAGCTTATTATATGAACGTCAATTTTATTCATTTGCATTGAATAAAATTGTGTCCTTGATCAATTATACTATGAAACCTTTTGGGTCACATTTATGTAACAGTCAGGATGGATACGGGGACTTATAACAATGCTTTGGTTGCACTCTCACTGCTCGAGTCCGATTCTGAGGATTCGGCGGATGAGGCACTTGACGCGGTCATGATTCAACATATAAAAAGGTATTACGATAAAGAACCACAACATACGTCAAAGCTGCAAGGATGTGAGTGGGTTGGGGAGTTAATGGATGGTCATCATGGTAGAATTTTTGGGCAGTTAACAATGACTGAGCATTATTTCTCAGAACTGTGCCAACATTTGGTTACTCGTGGCTACTACCACTTCGACCCTCATCAGAAAATATCAGTTGAAGAGTTGGTTGCCATTTTTATTAAGGTTGTTGCTGTTAATCCCAATCACAGGAATGCGGCTGAAAGATTTCAACATTCAAATGCAACTATATCACATCACGTTAAGAAAGTACGTGAGGCCTTACAACTCTTGGCCGCTGAGATAATATGCCCAAAGGATGTAGGCCAAACACACCCGAAGATTGTGGATGACCATCGGTTTAATCCTTATTTTATGGTAATTACATTCAATTTCACTATATTCACCAACTATTCTGATTTGTAGAACTAATTTCATACAATGTTCTTTTATGTTTTGTAGAAGTGTTGTGGTGCCATCGATGGTACTTTGATCCCAGTATGTGCTCTAAAAGATGAACACAATGCTTGGAGAAGTCGTCATGGTAATCTATGCCAAAATGTACTTGTCGTTTGTGACTTTAACATGCGTATCACGTTT
The DNA here is from genome assembly GCA_028566635.1 of Lobelia cardinalis. NCBI lineage: Eukaryota > Viridiplantae > Streptophyta > Magnoliopsida > Asterales > Campanulaceae > Lobelia > Lobelia cardinalis. The sequence continues at coordinate 3,180 of JAOWAN010083088.1, forward strand.
GTCAGTTCAGGAATGGAAGGTAGTGCACATGACTCGCGCGTCTTAGCCGATAGTGTAATACGAGCGGGGAATGAATTTCCTCTACCATTAGTTGGTAGGTTAAAGGCAATGGGTCATTAATCATAACTAGGGTTGCTTTCTTTTGCTACGAACTTTTATTTACTGATGGATGTACTTCAAATTTCAGGTTGGTTTTATTTGGGAGATTTCGGATGCACTGTACACTCTTGGTTTTCTAACGCCACACAAAAACACACGGTATCACCTACAAGATTGGGCGGGTTCGCAGTCCACACCACGTACACCTATAGAGCTTTTCAACCGTTGCCACGCTGCATTAAGAAACACCATTGAAAGGACTTTTGGAGTTCTCAAAAAGAGATTTAAGATATTGAAAGACATGCCATACTACACTCTAGTCAGACAAGCCCAAATTGTAATTGCATGTTGTGCTCTACACAACTGGATCAAGAAGATTGATGGGATAGATGAGATTTTCCAGGAGTTTGCTGAAGAACAAGAGGTTGAAACAAATGCAGGCCAGCCACGTGTAGAGTTCGATACGTCGGCGGCAGCGATGCATGCAATGGGATGTTTCCGTGATGGCTTAACCATGCAAATGTGGAACGATCAATTGGCTAATGGTCCTTTTTTTTACTAGCGTAATTAATGTACGTTCGACCTGGTGGTTTGTGAGGTATATTATAAATGGTTATTGTTTTCGTTATAAGCTTGTTTACATCATAAAAGTTATGTTTTGTGTTCTTGCAAAGTGGAACATGATCAATGTTTAGGTTAGATTGAAACATGCATGCAAAATAAAACATATTTCATAAGGAAACACCATTCTTTGAATGAAAAATAAACCATATTTACATAACCCAACTAACATTATATTCACTGCTACGCATTTAAACAAGCAAACCCCATTTTTAAACACCAAAAGATCAACCACTTGTCTGGTGCTGTCGAAGACGGTCAGTGCTACATCTACATACATATTTACAACATTTCATGTGAGAGACAACCCAAAAAATCTCCGAATAGGCCCCTTCATGAAGAACACATTTACTATTCAACTTCTACAGTAGATCAGCAACCAAAAACTCTCCTCATGCAAACCAATCGGTTACTACCCAAAATCCCTGATCCATATTCTTCTGCATAAACATCAGAATATCGTAAGTACAAAAGATTAGATCGTCCATGCAAATACAGGTTTAAGCAAGCATCCTATTGCTATGTCTCAGAGGGGATTATTACATAAATCGTACCTGCGATTAGATGTCTTCTTTACCATTGTCATGATCCTCCACCACCATCGCATTTTCCCCAAACAACGCCTCATTCCCAAAACGCATACTGCCAACTCCTTTCTCATCCACCCAGTACATAGCAGGAGGCCATCCAGAACTGCCTTTTGGTATGTCGAGCTTGCTGATCAAGTCGAGACATGGTGGAGTTCCACCACAGGTGAGGGGCATTGCCTTTGGTACCTCCTTTTGACATCCCCCTGTCCGTCATTATACGGGATAACGACCACGTCTTGGTTAGACAACCGACTACGGGGAGTTCCATCGGGCCAGCGACGAGGGTTGAAGCGCCCCCTAGGGGCACGAGGATGTAGGGCATACCGCACAAGAGCATGGAACTTGTGGTCTGGCTGACCACGCATTCTTTGAGAAGTCGTCATCGCACGTGTGCGTACCATGTTCAGGTGAAAAATTATTTTCCAAATTTGGAACCCCAAACAATATGAGTAGGAATAATCGTAGAAACAGAAGAGGCTTGTGCTTTGGGAAGAAAGCGACTTGATAACGTCCTGGAGAAAGGAGGGCAATGAAGGCATTTTAAAAAGACCTAACACTCGGGTTGTTTGGGCATAAATTAATCATACCCAAATTTAATGCCATATATAGACCCACACACTCACTCTCCGACGTCAGACCCTGCAGTGGCATTCAAAGCACTCTCGGAATTTCCAACAAGTCTTCTCCTACACCGAAGGCAATAAATGTGGAGCCTGCCGAAACCAGATACCCCCCCTTCTGTTCAAACCTAGGCTTCTTAGGACTACCATTAAAAATATTAATGCCTTACAGACAACCCTAAATGCAGAAGCGTATTGAATGTGGTTCATTACCCCCATATACAATATGGACAAATGATATTGAAAGATTGACTTAGACCATTTAACGGGGTAACTAACGAGTACATGGACATCTTACCATTTAACTTTGAATTACCTAACAGATCCGTGAAGAGTACCCGTCTTAACTGACTATACACCATATCGTTTGTATTTGCTTGTACTTTTTTTTTTTAAATCTTACTTTCAATATCATCTGATACGACATCGTCCGGCTTATGTTTAAGTACGGGATACACTCAAACTTGAAGTGCGGCTATGGATGTTAAGCTAAAAGATGTAATATCAGAAGAGTGTATGCCTTCCGATGTTTGAGATTTATGTACACCACTCAGTTGCATATCCTGGACTATATTTAATTCTAAAATCCATATAATGGGTTTCAATATATAAGGGTCGGAGGGGTAGGTTTCCAAATGAAGGTGAGAAGTGGTAGTTGCTGCAGGCAATACGTGCATTACATATTGCAAGTTGTACAATACGTAAGCCCTAGAATACATATCCCACAAACTATATTGTTGATTAACCTCTATAAATAGTAAGTACAACCCCACTATTACTGATGTGCTCAGAACCTTCGACACATTTCTACCCAAAAAGAAAATGGCATCTCCGAAGAAATCCACATGCCATGAGACTCAAGGGTCATCAACAACAGAATCACATTTTCCGGTTGGGCGTAGGATGCCTAGTAGGGCAACAATTGTTGCCTTTGGGTTACACCAATCCACTCCACTAACTTTCCCCGAACGCCTGGAACAAAAGGCTAATTGAGGTGATCACATTGGACGATTCAGATGACGAACTCCCTAACAAGCGAACGCCGAAAAGGGGTAAGGTGACTCATGTCGTGGAAGCAATGCCAATCACTTCATTTCCAGGTTTACCGCCACGTCCCCCACGTGTGAAGACTATTGAATCCATTCCACCCACTAATAAGAAAGACGAAGTTGAGAGCAAGAAGCATGTGGAAAGGTAATATTTACTACCATTTTTCAGTTCTCAAACGAACATCACGGTTAGGCCAAGATCAGTTTAAATTGTCATTAAAGGTGCATATAATTTGTTTTTTCAGTGGGAAGGCAGATAAAGACGGATGGGCGCCCTTTTGAGGAGTACTCGTGCGTCAGATAGAAGAATATATGCCTATTTAAACATCCATGTTTAGGATGTTATCTTATGCTATAAGTACTTCGGCAAGTGCTGTTTAACGGGGGAACAATTTTACAAGTTTGTGTCAACCCATGACATTGGTATTCAGTCAAATCCAGGCTAAGGGGATGCTCATGCAGCCGAATTTTTCTATTTCTGTACTTTGATCTAACCTAATTCTTAGTACACAAGATTATATGTACCATTGGTGGCTGTACTTGATCATGAAATTGACTATGATGTATTATATACCGCGCTTGTCCATTTAACGATGGTGTAACTCTATCTAAGTTTCATAACAGATGCACTTCTAACCAAGTTTTAAAAAGTACGTGTGGGGAATAACCATCATTTACAAACCCATCATTTACCAACCCACAATACCAATTGAAGAGAGGAGAATCGGGAAAATATTAATACCTTGAAGACAATTACTGCTCTCCATTAACATGGAACTATCGGTCATCATAGACACATCATGCATATTGCTGAAAAGAATAATTACGCACCAATTTGGTTAATGGTTACACTTGATAATAAACATAACTAGATTGATGATAGAACCCTTAATCAATGAACGATCAAGAGCCCTTTCTCCAACGGAAATGAAGGAACGTTGATTGATAATGAAATATGGGCGGCTAATCAACCCAACAAGCTTGATTGCTTGAAGAACCGAAAAGATAATAAAGATAAATGCTATTAAACCCTTAAGTTGCAATTAACCTAAGAACTCAATAGGGGAATTAAATTGATCAAGAACAATTATACTCAAAAGGGGCGGAATTTCTAAGAGAAATTCGAAAATAAAGCAAAGCTTTAACACTTTAATTGATGAGCCAAAAACTGAATTTTTCTTGCTATTACATACCTTTATATAGACTGAAATAAAGTCCTAATCAAACTAGGAAAGGAAAACTAAATAAAGTAATAGTCCTATAATTAAAGGAAAACAATTACAATCAAAATCCTAGCACAAATAGGATTAAAACTATGCTGAAAATAAGGAAAGAAAATCTGCCCAGATCTGGAATCTGCTCTCCTTTTCCGTCAAGGACTTTGGGTCGTCGCTTGGTCGCTGCCAACTAATCAAACATGCTCGCCAAACCCTTCCTCGCAAAGGATGCAGAGAGAGCTAGCTCAATGCACGCCTTGCTCGCCAGCCATCTTGCTCGCCACCAGCTCGCTGAAGGCAGTCACCAGCTTCCTTGCCTTTGCTCGCGTGACTGGTCCTCGTAACTGCGATGAAGTGGTTGCTCGCCTGGGCGACCAATCATCGTCCTCCCCCTCTTGAAAAGAATTTGTCCTCAAATCTGAAATATCATAAGGAGATAGGTCGGCCACGTTGAAGGTTGCGCTAACACCATATTCTCTTGGCAAGTTAACCTTATAAGTATTGTCATTAATCCTCTCCAATACCTCAAAAGGACCATCCCCTCGCGACTGCAACTTACTCTTCCTTTGAGTAGGGAACCTCTCCTTCCTGAAATGAACCCAAACAAAGTCTCCTGGTTTGACCACTACTGGTCATCGTCCTTTGTTTGGAAACTTCCGGTTCTGCTCGCCCACCTTGATTATGGTCGCCTTAGCCTTCTCATGCATCTTCCTCATGAGCTCAACTTTTACTTTTCTATCAAAACTTGCACGATCTTTAACAGGTATTGGTAGCAAATCCATCGGAGTGGTTGGATTGTAACCATAAATAAGCTCGAATGTTGAGTACCCTGTCGACCTGTGCTCGGCTCGATTGTAGGCGAACTCAACAAATGGCAAGCACTCCTCCCATGATTTCAGGTTCTGGCCAACGATTGCTCGCAATAACTGCCCAAAACTCTGTTGACGACCTCGGTCTTCCCATCAGTTTGTGGATGACAATCGTAGAGAACATCAACTTGGTCCCCAGCTTTCCCCATAACACCCTCCAGAAGTGACTGAGAAACTTGACATCTCGATCGCTCACAATGCTCCTGGGAATATCATGCAACCTGACTACCTGCTCGAAAAACAAGTTGGCAACATAAGTGGCATCATCTGTCTTATGGCATGAGATAAAGTGAGCTATCTTCGAAAATCTATCGACCACCACAAAAATAGAGTCTGACGTGTTTTTGTTCTCGGCAATCCCATAACAAAATCCATAGAAATATCCTCCCAAGGATAGTCTGGTATGGGCAAAGGCACATATAACCCATGAGGGTTACTGTGCGACTTTGCTCGCTTGTATGTCAGACATTTGCCGCACAACCTCTCAACATCTCGCCTCATATGCGACCAAAAGAAATGTTCTTTGAGAACGCCGTATGTCTTCTCAACTCCAAAATGCCCCATCAAACCTCCTCCATGTGCCTCTTGTAACAACAACTCGCGAACTGAACAAGAAGGTATGCAAAGCTGCCTACCTCGAAACAGATAACCATCCTGCCTGAAGAAGTCGCCGAAGGCACCTTGCTTGCACTTATCCCAAATTCTGCCCAGATCCACGTCGCAAGCATAGAGTTCCTTGATGTGCTCGAATCCCAAAATCTTGGTCCCCAAAGTGGACAGAAGAGTGTACCTTTGAGATAAGACATCTGCGACCACATTCTCCTTACCCTTCTTGTACTGCACTACATAAGGGAACATCTCAATGAACTCAACCCGCTTAGCATGTCGCTTGTTGAGCTTCTCCTGTCCTCGCAAGTGCTTCAGACTCTCATGGTCGGTATGAATCACAAACACCTTTGACAACAAGTAATGCTGCCAAGTATCAAGTGCTCGCACCAACGCATACAGCTCCTTGGCATACGTCGAATAATTCAAGGTCGCTCATCCTAGCTTCTCACTGAAATAAGCAGTTGTCGCTTATCTTGTAACAGCACTGCTCCAATCCCAACACCACTAGCATCACACTCAACCTCGAATGTCTTGCTGAAGTCTGGCAACTTGAGAACTGGTGCTGAACATAAGCTGTATTTGAGAGCCTGGAATGACCTCTCCTGTTGCTCGCCCCAAGTGAAAGCTACCCCGTTCTTGACGAGCTCATTCAATGGTGCATCCAACGTGCTGAAGTCCTTCACAAACCTCCAGTAAAAGCCTGTCAACCCATAAAAACTCCTCACCTCAGAGACTGTTGTTGGTCGCGGCCATTCCTTGATCGCCTTAATCTTGCTCGCGTCAACCTCAACCCCGTGATCAGAAACCACATACCCCAAGAAGACCACTTGATTCATGCAAAAAGTGCACTTCTTGAAGTTAGCATATGATCGCACTGTCGCGGGTGCTCAAAAAGAATAATAATAATAATAACCTACTTACTACTATTATTACTATTACTAAACTAATGTAGATAACGAAAAATAGGATGTCGATCCACTGAATACTTGAATTAAGTAGTGTAACTGATCAATACTTTGGTTTACTAGTTGGATTGTGGAAGTGATATGAATAAATTCTGAGACGAAAGTCGTATTTATGCTAAGTCTAGGAGATAGGATTCAATCAATACTTATGATTATGCTAGTGTCACGCCCCGAGTCCCGTGACATCACGTTCTTCGGAGGTGACGTGGTAATACACAATAATAATAACGATATGCGGAAGCGACAACATAACAAATCTTAATGAATATGATATCATACATAATACCCTAACTGAAATCTCTCTGATCTTTTCCCTCATCCAATACAATGGTTATAGAACTTATCTATACATAAACATACGAATGTACAACTGGCTACAAATACATATACATCTTCCTATGACAAGTCCCTGCCAAATGAGCTGTCCAGCTACATGCCTTGTCACCTGGAGTGAGGAAGACAAGAAAGACAATACGAAAGGGGTGAGCACAAATTGCTCAGTAAAAGCCCTTGCCA
>JAOWAN010083108.1:0-10333 GCA_028566635.1 Lobelia cardinalis
CTCAACATATATCAGTCAACTGAATCAACTCAGTGACTTCAACAATCCGAATACCAGCATACTTGTCAGATAAATGCCAAATTGCAAACAAATTCCAAGCATCAATTCTAAGGCAGATTACCAGAAACTAAAGCTATGAGAATTTGATTGGACCTTTTGAAAATCAGAAGAAGAGGAAAGAGACGAGCAAAATCTGGAGAGATAAAGTCAGAAGATGCATAAGGATAATTTCAAACTGTTGTTGTAGCCTTAAATGTTCTCCATGAATCAAGCTTTTGATCAAGCTCAAGCATATTTCCGTTCGCAAAATCAATTTTGACTTATCAACACGCACCTGATACAAACACGGTACGTAGCTGGTATTACCGATTTGGTAGGGGCCGTGAAAAGCTACGATTAGGTTGCAGCTTCTGGTGAATCTCCATCGTCAATGGATGCCTTCGTCAAGTGCTTGAATTTTGGCTCGATGAAAATATGATCCAAGTGGGAGAGAAAGAGTATAAACCCTTAGAAATTCTGATTTGTGAAAATTGAAAACAATATCAATTCGTAAATGACGAACATGACAGAGAGAAGAGTCTCCAGTGGTGATTCGGCCAATTTTCACCGGAGAAATCGAAGTAAAAATTGAAGAACCCTAGAAATTGGTAAAACTGATTTAGGAGAGATTTTGGAGAAATTAAGGCAATGATTTTGTGCGGAAGCTAATGGAGCGGAACGTGCCGCTCTGATACCATGATAGTTTTGGTATTGCAGAGGGCGCCGGACCACTGCCGGAGGCAGTGGCCGGAGAAGACCAACAGGGGAGAGAGAGAACGAGGAAGAAGCAGTAATACGTATTAAGGAATTTGTATATTCAGCAAATGAACTGTTACTCAATATTACACTAAGATGTCCTATTTATACTAATAGGCTTGGGCCTAATACAATGGGCCTAAACTATACAAATGGGCTAGAACATTATCTATCTTTAACAGATTTTCACTCAGAATTTTTGATTTTTGATTTTTCTCTCATTGGTCCCACACTTTTTCTCTCTATCTCTCTCTTACTTTTTACTTCAATCATTACAAAATTTCAAAAACCAAATCAATAAATCACTCATCCAAACGCAACCTCTAATTTTTTGACTTGCTGCCTCTGTTTCTCTCTCTCTCACATCAAACACAACCTTTTTCCTTTCGCTTGCAAGACTATAAGTGGAAGAATTATTCATGGCATCAATTTATTTTCATCAATTATTTTTCATTGTTAGAACTGATGCTCAATTATGTTAGGCGGTTTATCAAAAGCGGTGTTTGTAGGATTATTTTTTAAGATAAACTACCTAACCAATTGAACTATCTAAGAGTGGAAAAAAATTACCGATCGTCCTATCGTATCATACCAAAAAATTTCTATCGAAAAATTGTCCTACCATTATCGTACCCTACCGAAATTTTTGGTAGGATAATGGTAATGAATATCATTACCACAGTATTACCATTACCGTACCGAAATAGGGATAATTTAGTAAATTTACATTTATATTACATAAAAAATTTAAAAAAAATCAATTTACATATTCTATTCTTACACACTACCATTTCAAAAATTTTCAAACCATAATCCTACTAATTCTTCAATACTTCAATTAAAAAATGATGATTTTATAATGTTGATATTTATAGGAGTGAGTAAAATTTTGGCCTTCTAAATTTATAATTTGAGTTTTTCGATCTCTTTTGTGCATTTTTTAAAACACAACAATTAACTTTGAACTACAAGTGTGAATTAATTTAACTTGTAATTTGAAAATTGATTTTTTTTAACTTGGGCCGAAAATTGGTAATGTCAATGCCCTACCGTACCGAAATTTCGGTAGGGCAATGGTAATGAATTTTGTATTACCAATTTTTCGATAATGGTCTGCATAGGGGTGAAAATCGGATGGAACGGATCGAAAATAACATTTTCGAAAAATTATCGAAATTTTTCGGAAATCAAAATTAGTTTCCGATTTCCGTTCCGAAAATTTCGGAATGAAAAAATTGATTCCGATTTTCGAAAATTTCGGAACTATCGGAATTTCGGAATTTCCAAATTTCGAAATTTTGAAATTTTCGAAAAGTTCTTAAATCCAAAATTTTGGAACTTTCAAAAAATTTCAAATTTTCAAATGTTTTTTTTTAAACAAATGATCCTTATTTATGACATTTTACTACGCGGTGCTACTCCTTTACAACGATTCACCTTTATATTCTTCAACAAATTAAATACTTTCAAATCAAGATGTTCTTTCAAAAAAAAAAAAAAAGAAAAAAGTAGAAAGAAAATATAAAAATAATGAAAATCAAAGTGCACAACAAATTTTGAATTAAATACTATTGTCAAAATATAAAGTTATACTATAATTCCAAAATTATGAAAAAGATAATGTTATAAAAAGAAACACTAAAAATTATGATAATTATGTGTACATTTTGCATAATCATGTTCAAATTTAATTAAGTTTTTTATCTATAGACCTAAGTTTGTCTCATTTAGGATGAAATTAATTTTAAAATATTTAAAAAATTGAAATAAATTGTATTCTTTTTGAAAATAAGTTGGAAATTTTTTGAAAATAAACTAGAAAGTTTTCGAAAATAAGTCGATTTTTTCAATATAAATTGGATTTTTTGGAAATATATCGAAATATGTTCGAAAATTATTCGGAAATATATCAGAATATTTTTGGATCAGAAATCAAAAATTTCGATAATTTTAAATCTAATTCCGATTCCGATCCAAAAAATATCGAAAAAATCGGAATTCGAAATTTTAAAAGTCGAAAAGAAAATAATCGTTTCAAAATCGAAAATTTTCGAATCGAAATCGACGAAAATCGAAAATTCCGTTTCGATTTCCACCCCTAGATCCGCATCAACCCAATTATTGACTATTCAATCCAATTAACTTCTAATCTAATAAATTTCAACACATTACAACCTATTACTATCGTAACATATTTCAATTCAACCCACCTATTTGACAAGTCTTATCACGAAAGCATTCAACTAGATGGAGTGAATCTTGGTACACCGCTCACTGAGCATCCCTTCTCCCTGCCGATAGATTCAAAATGAATGAACAAGGTCTGATAGTATGATGCTTCCATCTCTTTACTACCGATTGACTTTAGATTGTCCCTGATAGTATGTATCTACATTGTTTAATGAAGGAACAAGTTCTGCTCCGTATCCATCCTACTGAAGAAATTAGAGAATTTGAAGAACTTATAAGATAAATCGGCAAAACAACAGAGTTGAAACAAGAAAATCACCGCAGATATACTATTGATTAGAGACACCACAACCCACTATTCACACATCATTTTTCCAGACTCATAGACCTCACTTCCTCTCCCTGAAACTAAACAGGACTTCAAATCCTAAATTCCAAGGCAAAATTTTGGTGCTGACATAAGTATCCCAGAGTGACTAAAAAATTTCACTCGATCTGCACATTGAACACATCAGTCCTCTCCTCTTCCTTCACCTTTGGAACCATCACCTTTAGAATACCATTCTTCATCTCAGCTTTGATATCACTGGTCTTGTACGTATTCTCCGGCAAATGAAGCCTGCTAGTGTACCTCCTCTCTCCATCCTCATCATCACCGTCCTCAGCTTCTTTCTTTCCTTCTCCTTTTATTATCAAAGTGCTGTTTTCCACGGAGACTTTGACATCCTCCTTGCCCAGTCCAGGCATGTCAACACGCAGGTAGAGGCCCTCCGGGGTCACCTTGGCAAATGAACCACGTCGCGGCGCAGCTGCAACGCTGGAGAGGGCAGAGTATGCTGGTGTGTCCACCGCTCTGTCCATCATGTTCAGCAGCTGGCTTAGGCTTCTAGTAGCTGTGAATGGATCATACACACCTGGTTTTTCACCAGTTGCAAGCTCTGAGTTAGAGCCAACATTCTCAAAATCTACAAAGCAACAACTCGGGCAACCCTCGATCACGCACAAATTGAACATGGAACAAAAAAGGCAGACAGAATAAATACATATCTAACTCAAAACACCAATGGCTTCGTTCAGATCTATAAACCAGAATCATGTGATTTTAACACTATGTTGACATATCCTGCCCTCCTATCCATAAAATACTAGTTTAGATAGTTATGGTTCGGGAAAAAAAAAATCAAAATAAAACGTAGAATTTAGAGTACCTAGAAGTCGAGACAATAGCTCCAACATAGAGCACAAATACTTAACAAACGAAATACAGTTGAACAGAGAGCTTATGAATCAGCATAAACTTAAAATCGCACCAGCAGATTCACAAACACAGACACTCTCGTAGAATAATCAATCAAGACTGTTTGAAGGGGGAAAATGTAGCTGTACACCAATGATGGAATTGCATTAATTAATGAGGGAACAAGAACAACCAAATCAAACGAATACACAACAGCTATACACACTCTTTTTCTTCCCGTGCTAGAGAATCAACCAACCACGAAATTACTAAAAGTACCCTCATAAAAATCCACAGTATTACAAGGAAAAAGTAACACTAACGGTAAAACGGAAATTGCAGTGAAATGTACGATTAGAATCACAAATAACACGGAAGAAATTGCAGTGAAAAAATATTAGAGAATAATTACCTGAGAAAGGATTGAAAGGAAAGCGGTTCTGAGCATCACGAACGGAGCGGCGATCGACGGCGGAGCAGTGATCATCGTCGTCAGAATCGTAGTCTCGGGCGGCGTTGGTGTTGAGGAGGCGAGTAGCCGACTGGGAGAACGCAGCGAACGTACGGACAGGGTTGAGGGACTTGGAGAGGACGCTTGAGGCTAGGAGCTTCTTCGGAGCTAGTGAGGACGCCATTGCTGCCGCTGGTTTAGGAAATTTGGGGAGTACGCAAATCGACTAGGGATTTTTGTATAGGGTTTAGCGATCACGTGGTGAACTGGGATGGGTGGATGGTGGTGCTTTTATTGAGGAGCGAAAAAAGTGTGTAGAAGGTCCAGGATGTAATGAGAAGATTCTGGAAACTCGTAATGCTGTCGCCAATTTCGTCGATCCTCAGTCGTCGCAAGGAAACGTTTTCACTCAAATGTGCCCAACGGTTGGGCCGGCCTGCCCCCTGCGCACTAAAATTACTTTCATCCTTTTACTTTTGCCGTATTTCTTAACAAAAATGTGTTGAACACTTGGAACTTCAATATTTAATGAAAGACACAAATAGTAAAATGTGCTCCAACTAATCTATCCGCGCAAAAAATCAAAAAATACACTAATAATAATAAATAAAATAGAATAATAAATAATTTATAGTATATAAATAATTTAATTAAGTATTTGAATAATTTATAAGACGGAGAGGAAGTAAGAGGTGTAGAAAGAGTAGGCTACCCTGAATATCTCATCGAGTAATATGAAATTTATGAAGATTAGTATTGTGACTAGGGCTGGCAATTTGTTATCCATTAATCCATTTTAACCTGTTTTAACCTGCTAAACAACTTAACCCGTTTCAATCCATTTAATAATAAAATTGTATATTAGAGTATGTAAAAAATATTTTTTTTTGTACAAAAGAGTATTCAAATGATAATTTAATTTTAGCTTAACCTATTTATTACATAATTGAGTTGATTGATTAATTAAATGGGTTATAATAGGTTGAACCCATTACAACCTGTTATTTATTATAACTCAACCCATTACAACTCATTTAACCCAAATTGCCAGGCTTAATTGTGACTTTATGATTTTGAAGATTCAAAACACTTCTCCCATCTACAAATTATTCTTTCAAGTCTTCATGAATTTATTATACTTTTGCAGCTAGCAGATCAGAGTAATGCCTACTCGGCTACTCTGAATGGTAGTTATAATTGTTCATGGATAATCTCTTTCTTTATCCCAGGGATCAAGTAAAGTTCAATGGTGAAATGTTAAAGAACTACTGGGTTGAGACTGCAATTCCGACAGTCTCTCACTAATCTTGCCCTGAGTCAATGTAGAGGAGGTAAATCGCAAAATGTGCATCACAGAAGTCAGGGTGGAGAGCTAACGAATAGGTCCACGACTTTTAGCCCTTAGTCACTCCCGCTTGTAACAGAGTCAATTCCACCTTACGAGAAATCGAACACTGCACACTACTGCGCTGAACCATATCTGCTCTCTCTTTGCCACTGTGACATATGCCCTTGGGACTCAAAGAACTACTCGGGGTTTATGTTCGGAAGTCCAAAAGTTCTTTCGCCCACCACCCGAGGAGGAAACCTATACTACGATCCATGGCATTCCATTACTACTTTGTAGTGAATCATCACAACCACCACACTGTTTGCCTTTATAATCACAGAAAAAGTCCCATTCCAGTGCTGCATCACAGTTAGTTTTCCGGTGGGTTTAGATCATAAAAGTCTCGAAAATTATACGGAGTGCGTAGATACTCTGTGCTAGGAGTGCCATAGTGCACGTAACGGTTATAAATTATGCACATATAATACTTATGTGCATTACTAATTATGTTATGTGCATTGTAATTATCTTATGTGTATATTTTATAGCGTCTATGTGTATTAAGGCACTCCATATAACGATTGTAAAAGTCTTGATCCGGTGAAGCTTTTTACTTGGATGATCCATGTCTGCTCTGCTCCATCACCCCAACAAAAAAAGGGACTAACCCACTTTTCTTTCTCATAGTTTGACCTCAAATCTGAACTGCCGGACCTCAAATTACTGGTAGTATTTGTTTAATAGGCATCAGAATGGTGCGGCTCTCAAGTCTTAAGTAAAAAGAAAATCTAGGACTACAATAGAGTGAATTTCCATTCTAACACAATGCTGCCAACTGATTTTTCGTAAAAAGCCATGCGCCAGAATATTGATGCATTTAAGCATTTTCTGCTGAAAGCAAAAGAAAAAACGGTAATCAATCGCAAGGAAATGCTATCGCGGGAAATACTATCAACAAACCGACACCTCAACTATTTACATACTTTTCAGAATCAACTGGAACTTGACACTCACTTTCTCTCGCCTTGCTCAAAAAAAAAATTACTCAAGGACCTGAGCCTAAATTGCGAAGACCAAGTATTTAGATCCTAACATATATCCCATAAGTATATTTTTAAAAAAAACAATCAGTAAATCTTAACATTGAGCATATCGGTCGTCTCCTCTTCCTCCTCCTTCAGCTTCAAAAACCACTCTTCATGTGAGTAAAACAGTCTCTTGACATATAAAACACTTCTGTCACGATAAAACCGAAGAAAGGAACAGCTGATTAATATGGAACAAAAAAACTCCATTTGCAAAGAAAATCACATATAGAAAATCAAAACTCTAGATATCTAAGTTAATGGCTCCCGCATAACAAATGCATATCAAAACATAATGAACTCATATCAAACACGTCCTAGAAGAGCTACAGGTTTTCAGGATATGCTTGTGCAAAATCAATCGGAATTGATTTTGGAGGGAAATTGTGTACATGCACCGCGTGGCTCATTCTATACAAGTTGCACGTTTCTGTAAGGATCTAGTTCACGCTACCAAGAAGCAATAAAGACTATGAAATTAGAATACCTATCCAGAATAGAACCTGCAAGAGAATGACCTAGTGAAAGCGAATCAAACTGTCGATCCATACCCAAACACACTATCTTAATGTCACAACCCAGATCCGATGTGCGAGGAACCGTGGTAACTAATAGGCGTGAATAAATATTCAAATAGAAATTTTAAATCCTCAAAACATTCAGAAGAATATCAACATAACATATCCAACATACACGTATTACAAATGATTAACCATAAACAATCACAATTGAAAATCTATTTCACTAAGAGTTCACAAATCCAAATGGAGCTCCAAAAAATCAAATAGGACATTTATTTCACCATCCCTTCCCTTATGGTTGCCAAGTCAACTCCACTCCAAGACAGCAACATATCTGAAAGATAATAAAGAATGAGCTCTCAAGCCCAACGAAAAACCAAAACCTAGCCGAGCTACACTAGGTACGAACTTCCAAAAGCACTGATCAGAAATCAAACAGAGATTTACCATACATTTTTCTTTAAACAAAAGTACAATCGAGTATTAGGTGAACACGATAATATCACTTTACGCATCATTACGACTACACATACACTTGGCAGGGCCGGCCCTGGGGTGTGCATTTGAACAGGGCCCTCAAAGTTTGGAGGCCCTAATTTTTTTTTTGTCCGTCATGTATGTACTAGGCCCATTTCAGCATAGTCCATCATGCAATAATAGCAAACAAAACACGTTACATCCATCTATATTTCAGTTCAATTGCACGCTGAAGTCGTTTCGCTGCCTCTCTTCCCCAGAAATTTTCTAGCAGTTTAGCCGGCGATTCCTCTTGCTAAATATACTCCGGTGATCATGGAAACGTATTAGTTTTTTACGACTATTTATTGGGTCTTTCTCTCACATCACAATTTCTCCATTCCCATGTCTCTAACTTTCAACACTTCAGAAAACGATTACACATTTTTCATTGGAGTATTAAGACCTGGATTTTACTGATTATGATTTTTGTGTTTAGCACAGGGCCCCCAAAATCACAGGGACAGGACTAACACTTGGCACAGTGGCAAGACCCATTGTCCACTAATCACCATGGTGGGGCCCACTGAAACCTAGTTTTGGAACTAGGCCACATGTAGCTGCTATGTCCAATTGCCAGAGGTACTAACACCACCGCTACCAGAATCCACTAACACAGTCAACTGGGAGCATTAACCTAACATTAGGACTTGAAAGCAATTAACAATTCATTATCACATGCTTGACCCAATTCATAATTGAATAAATGAGATATTGATATGCATAACATTAGAGAGTTTTACACAATGCAGATAGTCACATTCAAATAAGTCCGCCAAATCTACGCATTACTCACTAGCCAAACCCCCATACAATTTCGCCCCCTCCTCGGAAACTTCCTGGCTCCGCCACTGGCTACAACCTTAATGGCGGTGTGCTCCCAACCACTAGGCAAACAGTCACTCACTTCAAATAAGTGCACTTAATCTAGGTATTCCTCACTAGGCCAACAGTCACTTCAAATAAGTCCAGTCAACGTATTTCAATGATGGAAATACATTCTACATAATGATCTAGAAGCATGGAGTTCATTCTAGGTTCAACATCGAATACCCATTAATTATATTAATGGGCAAAAACTTAGTGGGATTACCAACCGATTAAGCAACACTATTAAAGCCTTGGCCGAAATCCCAAACCTGAAGCACCGACGATTATTCCTGAATCCAAAACTCTACATACTTACTATATAGAAAAAATATTTGATATCTTCTTTGGTGAGGAAATTGAGTAACCCCTAGGATTTTGAATAATACAATGTGTGCTAAAAAATCAATAAACTGCAAACTGTAACCATACAATACAGTCTACGGAAGTCCTCGAAGAAATGCAGGAAAAATCAGTTCAAAGGAAACATTTTTAAGACGGACCTGCGATTGGATTTCATCCCAAAAACTTGTTGAATCTTGTTTGAATGGGCATTTTGGAAGCTGCAACCGCAATAGCCTTTCTGGCAACAGTTTCAGTAACTCCCCCGATTTCAAAGAGAATTCGACCTGGTTTAACAACAGCTGCCCAATACGAAATAGCTCCTTTACCACGACCCATACGCGTTCCTGCAGCTTTTCCCGTAAACGACTTGTACGGAAAGATGCGGACCCACATCTTTCCACCGTTGCGGGCGCCTTTTATCATTGCCCGTCGACCTGCTTCAATTTGTTTAGACGTGAGCCAAGCGGGTTCGAGTGCTTGGAGACCGTATTGACCGAAAGCAATGGTATTTTCTGATATCCCGGTCATACTTCCACGTTGCTGCTTGGGAAGGACATTTGAGGCGAGGAATTTCGCAGCCTTGCCCGCCATTTTTTCAAGTTGCGACGGCGAGGAGCGGTGGTTGTCGGTGGTGTGGAAGTGGACGACTATTGAGAGAGAGAGAGAAAGTGAAAGCGCTAGGGTTTTACAGCACAATGGGCCAAGGTTGGGCCATTAAAATGATTTTCGTAAAAATAGGGTGGTGCTAAATACCGCCCTTATTTTTCTCTGCGTCTCCTCAAATGTCAAAAATATCCTTTTTATATTTTTTTTACTACCGTCCTTCTAAATGTCGCTCCTAATTTTTTCGCGTCCCATTAGTACCCATAATTTATTTGATAAAATGACTAAATGAAAGGAGATTATAACTAAAACATTTACTAACATTAATTAACATCGGTGAAGAATCTTTCCCTTAGCAGACAACCAATTGAGTCACAACTAAAACATTCCTAC
>JAOWAN010083129.1:0-10332 GCA_028566635.1 Lobelia cardinalis
TATTTGTCCATTATGCTCCATACCAGTCATAGGTGCTAGATATCTTCTATTAAAGCCAAGAGCTTTGATATTATTTCGGAACATTAATCCAACTATATTCAATTCACATTTCTGAACTATAGTCAAAATGGGGAACATCATTAGTCTCGGTCAACTTTATGGCACAAAATTTGAGCAACTATGAAGCAACACGCTATTAGTCAACGCCACTGCGATTTATCCGATAAATAATAACTTCAGCACCATCTTCAACTGCAGGTTCCATAAAATTTGTGCAATTTCATTATTTTCCAAAAATTATTTTTTAAAAATGATATATGCCTCATGTGTATACAACTCCCTAGTATGTTTCAACATATTCACACATTGTATATTTATCTCAGTAAGTTCATTTGAAAAGTCTTCACCGTTTTTCCTTTGTCGCCAATGCTTTCAAAATTCTTTACAAAGTCGAATAGACGAGCAGTTTTTGACAAATTTAAACATATAGACCTATTCGTAGACTTGCTACGCTATGATGACACCACCCCACAAAAAAATGATTTGTTATAGGCTCTACACCACTTCTCCTTCTTTTCATATAGGGCAGTCAACTATTTATCGTTTCCACATTTATATCCATTGCATAACCCAAATGTAATGAACATACTTTTATAAATAAATGAATCTATTGTTATAAATAATGAATATCATAAATTGAATACTGAATAAATATGTATGTTCTAACATCTGCAATAATATTGAATGTTATGAATATAAGTAGCGTTGAAATGAAAAAATATAAGGGATTAAAATAATGAACATTAATATAACTTAATCTACTTGCTGGCCCAATAATGCTCGAACTCAGCTGCGGTGTCAATGCATCACCGCATGTCAAAATATTTTGAAATAAATTCATGAAATCCTCTTGTTGCCTAAGATGACTAATATGCTTTCTCGAATTTTCAATTATGTGTCATGTTCAAAGCCGATGTCAAGAATTATGAAACACTATTAGAATAGCGCGCATAACCTATTGCTTTACACTCATATGCCATTACTGGTGCCTTGTTTCCTATCCATTGTTTTCATAAATTCTTCAAACAACTATTTAAATGATTTTGTATCCTCATAAAGCAAGAATCCAACTCCAAACATTATGTATTATGTGTGCTGATTCATTCCAGTAAAAGGAGTACAAGAAAACATATATTTGGTTGATCTGTAAGTAGTATTATGTACAAAAAGATCACCAAAAATCGCATAATCCCTCTTCATCCAAAAATTCCTCCAGAAAATTGAATACAACCTCTCTTCATCATCTAAGTTCTGATGATAGTAAAATTTCGAATCCGGCTCCTTCCTCAATCTTAAAGTTCAAGCAAAACATTGACATCACCACTATTCCAATAATTATGTTGAAGTGTGGCAACATTATTTAATGCATCCCTCTTTGTATAACCATTATTTTGTGAGCCTTGAGCTTGATCGCTCAGTAATGCATAACCACGAGATACGCCTATACCACTGTCCTTAATTGCTGAAAGAAATCTCACATCGTTCTCGGATATTTTCCTACAAGAACGAAGCAAATGCATTTGATTTGCATATCCTTTATCGAAAATTCTAAATTTAATGAATGCACTACATCATTTACGTGTATCCAATTTCTTATAGCACTTATCTTTCATCCTTCCATAATTCCTCATCCTTTGCTTGTTACATGCAAAACTCTTTACAACTAACAAACCAGATTTTTGCGTGCTTTAAACTTTGTAATACCAAATTCAACACTCTTGGCATACGTGAAATATACTTTATACGTATCTGCTTCAGACTAAAACATTCTGCCAATTAGATTATCATCCGACAACAAATTAACATTGTTCAATATAAAATTGAAGCATAAGATAGAAGAAAATGAACATTTCTTCAATAAAAAGAGAACACAACAATATAAAATGTGTCATTAACAGAAGTAATACACTTTCCACCCAATAGTAATAAATAAATAACATTTTCTTAAGTTCTGTTAATACAAAAACCAAACTAATTGAATTTACATTAGTAGTAATCCTATTAAACTTAATATGCAAAAATAAATGAACATATTGAAATTAAAAATGAATACAACTGTTTTATCAAATGAACATTGTATCAATAAAACATATTATCAGCACTACCACTAAGAACGGTAAAAATGAACATGTTGAATCAATAAGTGAACCTAGTAGTATTGTAAATGAACATGGAGTTATTATAACGATAATAAATACAAAATAAGACTACATAATACATGTTTTTTCAATAGTTTCATCATCTTCAAATGCTTCATCATCTTCATCAAGCATTCGATCTTTATCTTCTCTTACATGTTCATTACTATACTCTGTGATTTTCTCTATTCCATGTGAAAACGAATAATCATCTCCCACCGATTCTTCGCTATTGGAGTAATCCATCAATGTCATTATTCTTAAAACCTGAAAAATTATCAATATTTGCATGAAGTTGAAATCTTCGCTGTAATAGAAACCCTCATTTTACATGAAATTGAATTTTGCATTAAAATTTAAAAATTCTAGACATATAATGCTGAATTTTTTAATATTCGTATTGATTAGAAATTTTGAAAGATTTTGTAGAAATTGTGGAAGATTGATGCATATAGATTTTGTTATTCCTAAAATCATGGAAGATACTCTACTAACATGCTAACTGTTGTGGTTAACTTCCAGAAATTAAGTAAAACAGTTATCATCCGATTGTAAACCAACTCTTGGTTGAGGCATCTCATATAAGATTTGTATTTCAATTGCTTAAGTGGGGCTCTTTCCTAGGAGTACCTAGATGCTCCATATAAATTTTATTTCAAGATTATTTCTTTTTGACTTATGAATCTGAATGCTTTGAATTTCAAATACCCATGTAGATTTGAGAGTAGGGGTTGAAAAAGTTTACCAGTCCTAGTTATTAATTTATCTGTACACTAGTTTATTTGTTCTCCTTTGAATACCTCAAAAGGAAAAGGTAATTTCTTTGGCTCAATCCATCTACGGTGTTGATAAGTTATTGATTTTGATTCCTGTTTACTTTTCATCATGACATTTTCTTGTGTTTTGATTATATAATTGCTCAAACATTTATTTTCTCATGCTGCCGGCAATGAAGTAGAATGGCGATGTCGAAATTAGCTTTAGAGAGGAAGAGGAAGCCTGCTCTATCAATGCCAACTTCCGAAGGAAGAAGGTTCGTTTGCTTTTGTTACTAGTAGAATATAAACAAAAATGCAATCTTTGATTTTCACATAGTGGATTGACTACGGATCAGATCACGAAGCTAACATTATCACATACCACCTATATCATTAACATCGTTAACATCACTAATATCATCAATATCACACTCAAATATCATCCAATATCATATATCAATATCAAACACTTTCCATCTATTACCCCTATACCTACACACTCTCACAAATCAATTCAAACCTTTCACATCACATTCTCTCTCCTCACATCACATTAAAAATTTTCACATCATGAGGGTAATTTGGCCTTTTAATTCATAAACTCATATCATTCATATCATCTCATATTCATATTGTAAACAGTACCATATCACTTCATATTAACATATGTAATCTTCGTGATCGGACCCTACTAAACTTCAGGCAAACTACTCCCAATTTGTGGGTGGCTATGCCATAATTCAACTGTAGCTTTGAACCCATAAACAATCACCAACAAAAGTCTACTCCATGTACGTAGACATGCATATTAAAGTCAGATGCTTGAAATGTCACAGCTCCTGCTGAGGTTTTTTTGCTTCCACCATCAAATGATTCTTGCTAGCTCTTTGTTCTCAAATTTCAAATAATTTGAATATTTGTGCTGCTTTAGTTTTAACTAAAAGGGAAAATCTTCCCCAAATATATATATTCGTATGTATTTAGGAAAGTGATCAGGTACAAACCACAAATATCGTACAAACGTGTGAACCGTTGTATATTAGTACTTTTTTGTTGTATCTTCGTTAATTTTGTTGTATCTTAATTTTTTTTTTTTTGTATTTTAGTAAGACCTCGTTGTATTTTATTACATTTTTGTTGTATATTTACGAATATGTTGTATCTTAGTATATTTTTGTTGTATCTGAGTTGATTTTCTTAAAAATATTCTTATTTTGGATCATTATTTTACAAAATACAGACATATAACTAACGTAAAACAAAAATGTATTAAGATACAACTGGTTCATACGGTTTGTGCGAAAAAATGGTTTGTAGCGGAATAAGCCCCTATGTATATATATATATATATATATATATATATATATGCAACCTAGTTTAGTTAGCCTTTGTTTGATATTGACACTTATATAACATATTTGTTATTTTATTTTGCTGACAACTCCTCTGGCTTGTTCTTGTTCTTGTTTTTTTTTTGTTGTTGCAAATAATCGGGTTATAAATAGCTGGCCAGATGTACCTCAGATCGGATTAGCGTACTGCCAGATGAAATCCTTGGCTCCATTCTGTCTTTGCTGACTCTCAAAGAAGCAGTAGGCACTAGTGTTCTTTCAAAGAGATGGATGCATCTGTTGAAACTTTTCACGGGGAGTTTAATTATTGATGCTTCAAAGAAGCTCTTTTGTGGAAATGTGGCAGTTGTGAAGAGGGAAAGGTCTAAGTATGTGAAGTGGTTGAACAAAGTTATTGACTCCCTCGAAGTTATGTATTTGGTTTGATTTGGATAAAAGTTTTTCCAATGATATTGATAAATGGGTTAAGTTTGCATTCTCAAAAAGAGTTCAGAGGCTCACGGTTGACTTGCACCGAGTTATGTTTGATACCGGTAATAGGTATTCTTTCCGGGCAGGTCGTCTTGAAATCCCAAATAGATCATTCAATACAAAGTTCCTAACCAGCCTCTGCTTCCGCTATGTGAACGTAACTGGAAAACTTCTTAAATACTTTCTATGCAGCTGTCCTCTTCTTGAGAAATTATCTGTGACCCACTCAGGTTATCTTGGACGTCTAGTAGTTCCCAGTTCTGCACTTCAGTTGAAGTCCCTAGATATATGCGTATGTTTGGTGGACATTTCGTGATCAAAGCTCAAAATCTGGTGACACTCAAGTACGCTGGCCCGAAAGAATCATTGCATATCGGGAATTTGTCACAGCTTGTTGACCTGACCCTTGGTGGGATGGTTGCTACTCATGAAAGGGATAAATTTTGCATGTTTTCGAACTATTTATGCCAGCTCAAGTTTCTCATGTTGGTTATTTATCCTGATTATCGTGAGGTGTGTATCGCAATATTAATATGTTTTCTATCCATTGCATTTCTGTTCTGCCAGTATTATTTTCATTGTTAGTTCACATTTATTTGTAAACATTGGTAATCTTTCAGATAAATGTGGAACGCATCGAGCATCTTCACTTACCAAATCTCAAGCACTTGGCATTGCAAGATTTTGGATGTGATAGTAGAAACCTCCTTGGATGGCTTTCCCTGATAAATGCTTCTCCTTCCTTGCAGATATGCACATTGGAGGTAAAGCTTCAACATATAGCATGCAGTGTAGAAATAATTTACTATATGGATGCAAGCGAGTGAGCTCCTTGGAAAATGAAGGCTCAGAATTAACAATAGATTAAGAAACAAATTTTCCAGTGCCAAGTATCTAACCAAATAGGAACTTGTATATAGTTAATTAAGATTATCAAATTAGTTGGGAACCAATTTCTTTATTAGTACAATATTTAACAAGAATGAGAACCCAAACCCAGTTGCCTAAAATTTTATCTATCAAGAGTTTTCAGAATAGTGTCATGGGAGAAGTTCTAATCAGACTTCATACCGATCAAACACACATTTAGGAGGCTGTTGTAATACATTATAACATAAATGGCAAATGCAGCCGCATCTCTTGGAGGGCTATTTTCTTGTGCATTTTTTAGGAACTCCCATCCAACGTATAGGAACTTGAGCAAGTGAATGGTGAGAACAAGGGCGGGGTGGGGACAAAGATATAACGTGATGAAGGCCTTTGGCTGTAAGTGGGTTTGGTACGTGAAACTTACCTGCCGATAAGACGCGCCCTTCACATATGACCCTTCCTTCAATGCTGCCACTGGTTTCATCCACTACAATCACCAGATCACCTGTCCCATCCACTACAATCTCTAAAATGTCACTGTCATTCTGTGGTGTTCATAAAGTAGAACAAAGCTATCTTTGTACTCTCTGTCCCAAAGTTGTGTCCGTGACCTTATCTTGACCAACTTGATTCACTGAAGCTTACTATAGGTAATGGCATAGCATTTGAACCTTCAATTACTCCATAAATATGAGTTTTGTGACAGAGAGAAAGCTGTTGCAGTGGTGGCATTGTGGTGTTTGTTTTGCAATGGTGATGTAGCTCGAAACCCATGGTGGCACAGTAGGAAATGAAGGAGGAGGAACTGTATCAATAGTTTCGATGAATATTCTCCGAACACAGCTGCCCGCCAATCCCTCCTTCCTAGTCAACCCTGGATTATCTTCAATAGCTCCTCTGTCAGCGCCTGAGATGGTGCTGACTGTGACCCATTGAACTCTCAAGAAAATCAACCGGTGAGTTGAGTTTTCCTCACTAGATATTAAGAGTTTCTCTTAATAGCTAATTATATAAATAAATGAGCAAGTTGTAGTTGCTTACAATTTTTATTTCTGGGGTTTGAAGGGTGATATTGTGGGTTTGAGCCTAGGGCGTGATTGCTGGTATGGATGATCCCTGGGCCTAGGTGTGCCTTTTATGATATTGATTCTAGTGTAGCACTGATGTTTGAGATTTGTATGAGTGATAATATCATGAGTTTGATGTCTTTTGTTGTAGTAAATAGGTAGTTATTGTTTAGTTTTTATGTGAGGCCATCTGCCACTTAGTTTGGTATTTCAGAGAGGTTGTGAGGTCATATGTTTGAACTCTCTTAGGGAAGCTAATGAGTTTGAACTCTCTTAGGGCAGCTAATGAGAGTTGACTGCCGAATCTCTCTTTGCGGCCACCTGTTTCTGGGGCATTGTTGTCATTTTCTGTCTCCTCTTATGCAAGTTTTAGCTTTTGAGTGAAAGTGGTAGTGCTAATCCTTACTTTTGGTCTTAGAGCGGGCCAGGCCACACGTTTGATGTTGTCTGGGTAGCTGATGAAGTGAGTTGTGGAGTCTTTCTGGTTAGCTAGTCCATTGAACTTAACATGCTACTAGTTTATCAAATTGAACATTCAACATATCCTATATATGTGTGTGATCCTCCTCATGCCCACTTGCCACTTATTATAAGGTTATGCGCTGCCATTCTAGGGAATTAGTTGTCTTTCTACTTTTGGCTTAAGCTTTTACTTCAAGTGGTCGCATTGACCCTAACATTAATGATTAAAAATTTTTCCCACAAAAGTAAAAGTAAAATAAAGTATAAACCGATAACTGAGAGGAGATATTGTTTGGTTGCTTATGACCAGTTTTTCTCACCTTTGACATTTGAGTGCAGGACGTTAATGTGCCTAATTATTTGCTCCTTCCATTTGCATTGCATCTTTTAAGCTAATTCATATTTCAGCTCCATAGTGCACTTGCCCATTGCTAGAGTTAACAAGTTCATGGTTATCGAAAGACTTTTGTGTTTAGAAATTGATGATCTAGGTCAAACTGCAAGTTGGTGTGCACATATTATTCCAAACCCCCACATAGGCTCCTTAAATTTCATTCGGTCCTTTCCAACTAAATCCCACAAGTAATTTGTGGTACAATTTTAGTACTGGACTGAAGGGCATTAACAAATTTAATGAGTTTAGCCATGTGCATCTCATGAGACTGAAATTGAAGGGCAAGTGTGACTTCTTTGGTTTATCCATCATTTTGTAGGTAGTGTCTCTTTACTAATGAAAGTCAGGTTTACCCTTCAGTTTTGGGTCATACATGAGGTATGCGACAAAAACCATCATGTCAATTACTAATATTTGAGAAACACTTACTTATGGACTCTTTTGGGGCGGTTTAAATTCAGGACCATAATGTTTTTGCATTATACTTGCGGGCACCAAATTAAATGCATTCTGGCTACTTTTTTTAATAGAGAGATGGTTACTTCCTGTTAGTGTTCCATTTTTCATTTCCTCTTGCTTTTTTACGGCACAGTTGTAGGAGGAACCTCCTTTCTGGGACCAAAGAAGAAAAATGTTGATGAGCGAACCTGCATTGTCCCACCAATGCCTCAAGGTTGTAGAAGTCCTTGGGTTTGAAGGGAAAATAAGTCGGCTTAATCTTGTCTGTACATGATTAAGGTTGCGTTCTCATGGGTGTTTTTCACCCAGATTTTTGATTTTTTGATTTTTCTCTCTCATTGATCCCACAAGTTTTCTCTCTATCTCTCTCTTACTTTTTACTTTAATCATTACAAAAACTCAAAAACCAAATTAAAAAACTATCCATCCAAACGCAACCTAAGAGTTCCATCAAACTGGAGAAGCTGGTTATTGATCGTCGCAAACCAAGACTTTGGATACCGACGCCGGCTTGGGATTTCAAGGAAACCAAGAAAACACAAGCTGCAAAAGTGCGTTGGCCATGCAGTTTGAAAAAAAGCTTCCTCCTGGTGCAAAATTAATTGTAAAATAATAATGTTGGTTGGCATTGAATGTGGAATTCTGGGTTTCTTTTAGTTGAGTAGTTACTGTATCATTTATTCATAATGTGGTGCTGTTGCTATTGGTTCTATTTTGGGGGACTAGTGTTTGTTGTAGCCAGGAGTATTGGTTAATTATTCCTTATAAAAATCTCTTTGCATTTATTCATTTCCTTCTGTTTGAGAACGCAAAATGCTTGAATCTGTTTTGTAGTGCGGAGCAGGGTTTTTGGTTGAATAGTAGGGTATTGAAATCCCCTCCCACCAGGTAAGGAAATCTTGCTTGGGACTATGGTTGGTAGTGATGGCAACAGTGCATGAGAATGGGATTGGAGTGGCAAGACGTCAAAATATGACAATCTTATGGTGAAACCTTTTCCATCTGATTTATCTGTCTTTAAGTTCATGTACAAGCTGTTGATTGATTTATTTGTTTCCTATTTTTTTTAGTGTAAAGAAAAGTGAATTTCAGTATGTACGTATGAGGGATTTGATAGATGAATGGGTTTGTGATTTTCAAAGAATTCACTGATTAGGGATAATTCTTTCAGATGATTGATGCATGATTCTTAATTTCTTACACACGTTCTTATGATATTTTAGCTGCTTTGGAGGGAGTTGTATTTCTTTCCAGGTGTTTGTACAGACCATATTATTATTACTATTTCATTGTTTATATCTTCATTATGGGTAATAATGTAATACACTAGCCCATGTAATGTACTGTTTCTGCCTTCTGGTTTCTTTTATGTCTTGGTCAGGGGATGTTGGACACGAGGTGGCTCACGTCACAGAATCCTTCCAACTCCTATTGGTGCACTACTATGATTGTCTGGTGCATAGATAACCGATTTGTGCTTGCTGCCAGTATGGGTAGTTAACTTGGCACCTAGCTAGAATATAATTTGCATCTTAACTTGATTGGACTTCAGCTTTCAAACAATATCCTTGAATATTTGACGTCCATAGGCTTAGTACTAAATTGTTTTGGTGCAGATAACAAGATATATGTTTGGAATGCTTGTGAGAATAGTGCATGTGTAAGTGGAAAACTTTCAGATCATCTTAAGCAGTAAGTGCTTAACTGTGCTTTTTTACTTCATTATAAATTCCGTATTTACAACCTTTGCTTTGCTTATTCGCAATCTGTTTGCTTGCACACTGCTGTATCTTCCGAAACCACCCTCTTTAGTTTGTGTCACACCATATTCGGTCTTGGTGGGTTGGGTTTGATCGATGATGTCCGAGGTTCTTTTCTAATTTGTTCACTTTTACATGATGTGTTTTTTTTTTTATGAAGAATTCCTGATGAATCATCTTTAATTTCCCTCATCCAGCTCCTGGCACAAAATGAATGAGATTATTGCAACTGTATTGCTCCTATACACATTTCTTGTGCCATCTAGCGTTGAAAGCATTTCACTTGAATCATTGTATTGGAATTGGAAGTTATTAGCTAGGTTAGCTTAATTAGTAGTGTACTGAATAGTGATATTACACGGCATGGGTATGGGTACGGGTAAGAGGAGTAGGACGGGAAACGGTGCTACTAAATTAATTTGTAGCGGAGTCTTCTACAGATTCTGTTACTACTATCTAATGTAACTAGCCATCAACCCGTGCTACGCACGGTATGTAATTGCAAGTAGTAAATTTACTATATATGTACATATATATGTCT
>JAOWAN010083150.1:0-10332 GCA_028566635.1 Lobelia cardinalis
CTCTCTCTCTCTCTCTCTCTCTCTCTCTCTCTCTCTCTCTCTCTCTCTCTCTCTCTCTCTCTCTCTCTCTATTTGAATCACCAAACTTAATTATGGCAGTCATAATCGAGTCCCCATCCATTCCGTCAAATAATTTAAATCATATATATTACAAAATACAAATTTGTCCAACATATTTGGTAAATAATTAACTTGAATCTAATATTGCGCATATACTTGCTAGTATAATATACTTATGTACAGTGCCTTAAAAATAATGCCAATTTTATATCGTATAATTAATGTAAAAATAAAAATAGGTAAATAATTTTAACATCTATTTGGGTTTCAATTACATGAAAATGATACAAATTTATATTATAATTTGGCTACGTATTATTAAAAAAAATATATTAAAACATCAATTATTCAATACTTGTATAATTTAGGATTTTAGAAAAAGACAATCTACTAATTTGCATTTTCAATAGCTCTATTTCGAGAATTCGGATTTCTTGTCTCATTTTCCGTTTCATCTTTCTAAAAGTTGATCAGCCGTTTAAACGATGATCGTAAAATTTTAAATTTTAAAACACGTGTCAACTTTTAAAAGATATAAATGAAACACCAAATAAAAAGATTCATGCATTTATCAATTTGCGATAATGTCGAAAGTTTCACCAATTTTGCTCTCTACCATTTCCGGTTACTTTCACATTTGCATCTTTTTCCAAAGAAAGCAAGTAGTAAAAGCTCATCAGAGCAATTGTATTTCCACTTTCATTTAACATCCATTATCACACACTAATATTTCAGGTTTTACTAATCTTACTAACAATTTCATCCCCGGGAGACCAGCATGCCCATCTTCTTCACTATTATTGGAATTTGTTTTTTCATTTTCACAAGGAAAATTGAAGTGACATTATTACATCGTTCCTAGTATTTTGCAATAGGTCGCGTAACGTGATAATTGTAGAAGAAAATAGCGGATTCTTGCAATTGTCAAGAGTATCTACATGCGGCTCAATGTATACAAATCGTTGTAGTAAATCCATGTGTGTTGTGTTGTATATTAATACCGGTGAAGATAAAAGTCTTTTCTCTTCTCTTCGTGTTGTACAATTGAGTCAATGGGTGATTTTACTCATTACCTAGCAGAATCTTTAATCAATGACTCATCTATCTTGTTTGATCAAGTTTAGTAACTCTCTCTCTCTCTCTCTCTCTCTCTCTCTCTCTCTCTCTCTCATCTCTTTCTCTCTTTCTCTCTCTCTCTCTCCTTTCACACACACACATTCAAGCCAAATTCTATCGTACGCATCAACTATTTTTTAAAAAAATATGATGAACTTCAACATTAGGAGCCCTCATCCCCATGCTCTCGAAAATAGTATTGAAGGAGGCAAATTGCGGGATGCGCGTTAGTTGACCAGGGACTTGGGCTTATCGACTGATCCACCTACAAGAGGCACGAATCTAAAGATTTCTTAAAAATTCGAACCCCCAACTCTGTAGGTCGTTGGACACACTACACCACTCAAGACTTTGTCAACTGAGTTATGCCCCGGGGTCACAGATCGGATAATTATATACTACTACAGGTGATGATGCACAGTTTTTTCGGCGATCTAGTTGAGCACTGTGATGGCGGCGGCTGAGATCTGGGCAGCTACAAATACATAGAGTAGAGATTTTCAATCAGAAAACAGAGAAATTTTATGATTTACTTTACAAAATTTAAGTGAACATAATTCTCTATTATGAAAATTGACAAAGAAAAAAAGTGAAAATTTATATAAATACAATACTCAATATAATAAAATATAAATTCATTGATAATATAAGTGTATATAAGTAATTAACTAAGTTTAAAAAATTAAATATATAGTAATAGTATTATCTCGGTTCGGTTCGGTTCGATTTTAAAAGTGTAATATTACGGCTAAACCGTAACAAAATCAATATTCTCGGTTTTGATTATACTAGAAACTGAAACCAAAGCAATACAATGGTTCGATTTTTTTTCGTTCGATTTAGTCGGTTTGGTTCGGTTGGTTCGAGTTTATATTTTTTTTGCTTAGCACTAGCGTATTCCCCTGACGCCTATTTTTTTCTCGCTTGATTGGAGTTCCCACGACGAATACACAAAGGGTGACGTTTCTGTTTATTACTTTGATGACGATTATCCATATTGCCACAGTGGCGACCTTTGCCAGTATCGTCGCATGCTGCGTCATTACAGTGGTGGGTTTTCAATACTTGCACTTTACTGCTTGGTTTTCTTCTAAGGTTAATAACTCTTTATCACTCTTCATTTTTGCAATGGTGAAGTTCAATATCAACAAAATTTAGAAGAAGAAGGACGACAGCAGGGGCGACCGCACGACTGCAATGAAGGATGCAGATCCCATTCCTTTGCCAATCCAATCACAATATGCTCCTGGCGGGGGCAAGAGCTCTTCCGCTGCTGCTGCCAAGGGAGTTGGTGATGTCTCCAAGGCTCCCAAGCCTAAAGGTCGTTGTGGCCAAAGTGCCTGCAAAGTGGCCAGTCGAGGAGAGCTCGCATGATAAAGCTGCATAGAAAAGGAAAGGTCGAGCTGATGATGTCATTGACATCGAGGAAATATCCAGCAACGATGATCCCAGTTATCTGGCTGACGATTTCATCTATCCTTCAGATGATATCGCAGCCTTGAAGAAGCTGAGGGAGGAGCTCACGGCCACCCATCATGTGCCTCTAACATAAATCTGGATGCTCGCGGATATCCCAATGCTCTCACTGGGTCTAGCTTATTGGTTAGGGTCGTAGACCATACCCACTGGGAAAAAATGTTGAATGAGTCCCCGCGACACATCCTGGAAACTTCCTCGCTTGTTACTGTATTTACCATTTGTTATTTCTTGCTAATGATTTTGTTTTTTTGGTCGCAGCTCACGGCTAACTCCATAGCTTTGGCCGAGATCGCCATGGATCCCGAAAAGAAACTAGATGCCTGAGGGAAAGACCTAGATGAGGCCAAGAAGATTGCTACTAATATCGTAAAGGGCCTGGAGGGCCAAATAGATAATTTGAAAAAGAGCATGGGGATGATGGCGACCAAACTGGGAGCGACATAAACAGAGAGGGATGACTTCAAACAGATCAATGAGTCTTTGACCCAGGCTGTATCTAGTTTTGAGAAGAAGAAAAGGGAGGCTGAGGAGTTCTTCCAAGGTTGCGAGGCCTCAATCTCCGGCATCTTGCGGTGGAGGACTTCCTCAAGTCCCAAGATTACGAGGACCGAGTGACAGCAGAGTTGGAGCCATATCATAATCAAGGAAGAAACAATATTTTGAGGATGGTCGCGGTTGAGGGTATCAAGCAGGACCGTTTACTGGCCTGGCCGACCACTTCCTACTACGGCGACCAAGCGAGGGCTCTACATTCAGTGGTTGAGTTCACAGTCGATGAGTTCGAGCAATTAAGGGAGATGGATATGTAGGCCCAAAAAAGTACCTGAGTTCCTCTTCCAACCCAGGCTCATACCCTGAACCACATTATCGACTTGGTTCATCACGGCGTGGGGTCTATTTTGAATGAGAATAGAGAGTGGTTGCTAACCGAACCAATGACCTCCCCTGAAGAGCCTAAGCTTGAGCATGACGAAGGGATATATCAAGATGAGCCTGCGACCTCAGCGCCCGAAGACTCCTCCATTCCTCCTATTTGATAGTTTTCATCCATGTATTTTTGGGAACAATGAATTTGACAGGTATGTAACTGATACAATGATCTTTCTAAGTTGTGATTTGTTAGTAAACAATCAATTTTTGTACGAGTTTTGTGCGACATAATTTAGCTTTGAGCGAGCAATGTTTTCACGACTAATTTAGGAGTTTTACCATTCTCTATCTCGCAACTCTCGAGGTTTATTTTAGATGATGTCTCATAAACTCCTCGCTTCTTGAGGTGACATTTAAGCTATTTCTCATGAACATCTTACCGTAATTTTTAATGTCTAGACAACCTTTCAGGGAAAGTACTAGAACATTTGACCTTGATTTACTAGGAACACTTTGGGTTTTATGCCTACTGTTTATCGACGAATCGAGCAGATCGCAGCCGAATAACCTCGACTCATGAGGAGCATTTTGGATTTTAAGCATATCATGATCGTGATGATTTCGATTGCATGACTTATTCAAAAGACAAAATAATGGTCGCATCAACAACAACTAAATTGAATAACTTTGAAAATTTGATTGGTGAAAAGGAAATTACATTATGTCGCTAATCTATCGACTATGATTGAACTAAATAATTTTGAAAATAAAGCTAACCCCATTTCTCCCTTTTTAAGGGGTAGTATTTCTTAAGGTGGTTGGCGTGTCATGGGTTCTTGACGATGGTTTCGTCTACCTCGCGCAGCCTGTTTGTTCCTTCACGTACGACCTTGGCAATAATGAGGGGACCTTTCCAGTTGGGTCCCAATTTTCTATTAGGTTGCTTGTGATTGGTCGACTCAATCTTTCTTAGAACAAGGTTGCCGACTTGAAAAGAGCCGCGATTAACCCTCTTGTCATGGTACTCTTTTGTCTTTTGCTTGTAGTAGGCCATTTGCAATCCTACCTGTAGTCTTCTTTATTTGAGTAGATCGAGGCCATTGAGCCAGCGTGCCTCATTCGGGAGAGCATTAAAATGTAGCATGCAGGCAGATGAGATGTTAGTTTAAATGGGGACCATTGCATCTGACCCATAGCAAAAGGAGTTTTCTTAGTGGGTCCTCGCGGAGTGGTCATGATCGACCATAACCATCGATCTAACTCATCTACGCGTTAATTAGCCTTTTTTCCTTACAGGGTCTTCTTTAGTCCGTACACGACCAATTTATTTGCGGCCTCTTCCTACCCATTCCCCTAAGGGTGACATACAGACGATGACCACTATTGAATTCCTTTTTCATTCACAAATTTTGTGAAAGCCTTTTCGACAAAGTTAGTCCCATTGTCGCAGATTATAGCTCGTGAAAGTCCAAATCGACACAAAATCTGATCGTGGAGAAATCTCATCGTCACGGCTTCATTTACGTTCCTTAGGGGCATTGCTTCAACCCATTTCGAGAAATTATCAACGACTACCGATAAGTGGTCGCTTTCTTAGGCATAAATGAGGTTGAAGGTGAGGATCTGGCTAAAAATCGTCTGAATTTAGATAAAGAGCAGTGGTGAACTCAGGAGATTGATAATGATGAGATATATACAATAGATGTTCCTTCTTCATGTTGCATAATGAAGATAGCTTTGGTTATCTTAGGAAGAGGATTCATAGCTAGAATTGCACTTCTTGTATGACCAATCTGTCATTTTGCCCCATCATGAACTGTGTGATCATTTGTAATTCATGTGCTCTTGGTGACATGTACATCTCATCACATTGGATAAATTTTTAATCTTCCCATAAAGTTCTAAATTTTGTAAAACAAGCAGATATATACATTGAACCCTGAGTAAGTTGCATCAATTCCTTCTTCAGAATGAACACTTAAGGCACATTGCCTTGAGTGAATCTGATTGCTAAGTCATTCCACACATCTTTAGCAAGTTCGATATAAACTATACTTGCTCGAATTTCAGCACACACAGAGTTTAATATATATCCAACCAATGTTCATGTCATTACACCTTGTCCAAGCAGCATAATATTCAATCGAGGACATTTATGCAACTCAGTGATTAAGCCTAATTTTGATTTAGCAGAAAGATGAAGCATCATCGAATGACTTCACTCGTATAATTCTTTCCATTCATAACTTCAGTAACAAGCACCATACCTGGTGACTCATTGGGATGAAGATAGAGTGGATGAGAGGCATGCGAGATCAAATTGACTTCTTCGAGATCATACTCATCAATCGAAGAAGAATCATCTTCAAATTCATCATTGTTAGAGTTTTCAGAATCGATTGCCATGAATTTTGAAAAGAAGTTGCGATTTCAACTCGAAAAAGAGAATCAAAGGTAAGGATTTGCAGTGGAAGAGCAAAAATCAATGTGAAATTGGAGCGTAGCCGAGTGGTAAGGCGACAGGTTTTGGTCCCGGTAATCGAAGATTCGATCCCTTTCGTCCCCCCGGCATATCGATGGAAAAGGTCAAAAGTAGCAAAATAAAGGCGCCTTTCAATTTGAAGAATCGAACGCGGAAGATTTATGGATCGAATGCGCTCTGATACCATGAAAAGCATGTATTTCGAGAGATAGAGAACACAAGATGGAGAGAGAAATATTAAGCTGGTATGTTATTCATAATCTGCTGAAGAATTTTACACGCCTATTTGAATGAAAAGAAAAGTGGGAAACGTAAAGAGAAAGATCAACAACCATCTAACTTACAAAGATATGAAAATGATACTTCCCACCCTAATTCTTCACTGGTCAAACGGCTCCCTTGAAGTTGTATGAGCTTCTTTCTTGGTGTTGTGTTCTTCTTTTTCATCAATTTGTTCAAATTTATTCAAAAATATCTCTCATGTAACAATTTAGTTTGTCTTGCTACTAAAACCAAGTAACCAAATACTCAAATATGCCTTCATAATTCACTAAAAATGGATGGCATTGGTGTACGTACTCAATTGATTAAGCACTTATTTTCTGTTTACCCTCAGTTCTAGTCACATGCAAAAAACGTGTGATGTCAAATTTATCAATTATCATAAATTTAATAAAAAAAAAAACTACGTATTAAAGAATCTAAATGAGAGTTTGAAAAGAACTAATACAATATTGATGTTGATTAATATTATTCTTGTTAAAAAAAAAAATTGGAGTATTCACAAAGAAAAATGTTACATACGATGAATTATGAGTTTATAATTATAGGTCTTCGAGAAGTGGACTATGTGTCTCCTAACGCTATCAAACTTGAGCTTTAATTTAACTTTTTTTTACTCTTGATTTTCTTTAAAAAAAAGATGGTTAGTGGATCTCCACTCACCTCCAATATGACTTGAATTCGTAACTTAATGAAAACAAGTAAAATATCTTACTACTGAACTGGCCCTCGTTTAATTTTTGATTACTAAACTGTATCGACTAATCCAAATTCAAGCAGTAATGAAGTTTGTTTTATTTGGCTATTAATCTAATTACTAAATGATCCTTTAACTAATAATATGAGAAATCATAACTAGCAATAACATTTTAGAGTTTCTACAAATACAATTTCATACTTGAATTTACAAATCCTCCCTGCAAACGGTGTCTTAATTTAGACTCTCAAATTATTCGACAAATGCCTTGTTATGCTCTACCATTAAGCCAATTATATATATAGGTAGTCGCTCAAACGAGAACCTAAATATCGTGGGAACTATAGGAATCAAAGACACAATAACGAAAATATTTACTGTGTTGGGAGATTTAAATATACAGCACTGAAAATATTTTTACTGTATCTTTGAATCTCCCAACATGATAAATTTTTTCGTTACTTTGTCTTTGGTTCCTATAGTTCCTATTTTAATTAGTTTCTATTAGAGCGCACCCATATATATATTTATATGTTATTTTGGTTAATCTCCTCCACGTTGGCTCAGGGCAGGGTCGGTGGGGGACTGCCGGGGTTGCAGTCTCAACCTTTTTTTTTTATATGTTATTTTGGTTTCATAGTACCTTTCGAGGGGAGTGGAAAGAGAAGTAGCTTTAGTGGGTAAGGGTGGGTCAAATACAAAGGCGGGTGTAGAAGAAAAGTATATTCCAAAATTTTGAATGGAAAATGGAATGTAAATGAAAGTCATGTCCTCCATATCTTCCTTTCCGAAAGTCATATTTTATAACAAAGAAGAAAATGACATTTATGGTCAAACTAAACCTCAAAACATAGAAAATTGGATAAAAATAAAAAAACCCGACCCGACCCGCTCAAACGGAATAAGTATCCTTCAACCTCAAGTCATGACACCAAAGGTGCTATCTATGCTTCCTTAATTTCTAGCATCATGATAGGTTTTTCCGTTTTAAAGATTTTTTAAATTTTAAGTGGTGACATTTTCTTTTTCTGTGTAGAGTATATATAAGAAATTTAGTTACGATAATACGAGTTTAATGGATTAAGTTGAATTGCGTCGAAGCAAATAACATGTTTTATTGGTATCAATTTATTATAACTTTTTTTAATTAACCAGCTAAATAGATTGAATAATATATAAATGAATTGAATTAATACGAGTTTAATGGGTTAAGTTGATTTGAATTGAAGCAAATAATATATTTTAATAATATTAACTTATTATAACTTATTTAATTAATCAGTTAAATTAATTGAATAATGAACTTCATATAAATTAAAATTTTACAGAGTGAACGTACGTATTTACCGATTTACGATTAAATGAGTTAAATATAGTTGAATTATTTAACATGTTAAAGTAAATTAATTTGACAGAGCTTGTTAGACCTAGATAAATTATGTCACAATATCACTAATTTTGCATTAAAAGGATTATGATAAAATAAAAAAGCAAAAATAGCAAGTTTAGTTTATCATTACTAGTACTCCATCCATGGCGGAGTCGGGATTTTCTTGTCGTGGGAGCGAGATTGTACGAGTCTAGCAAACAAATGGATCGAATTTAGGCCGTTTAATTAAAAACTTGTTCATTGATCAACCTAAATCTATGGCGGAGTCGGGATTTTCTTGCCGTGGGGGTGAGATTGTACGGGTCTAGCAAACAAATGGATCGGATCTAGGCCGTTTAATTAAAAAATTGTTCATTGATCAACCTAAATGAACAATCATAATCATATATTAAGGTCAAAATCACTAAATAAAATGAAATGAATTATGTTTGAAACGAAACGAAACGAAGTTATAATACAATTTTATACGAAATTCATTCATGTTTGAAACGAAACGAAACGAAGTAATGCAATTTTAAACGAAATGAGGGATCGAAAACCTCCATTTTTTTCGACAATATTATTACTCTCGAAGGATTTTTCACCGCGATAGGATCGGCCGACCCCGTCCGACCCCACTTGAATCCGCCCCTAAGTCTCCATCCATATTAAAAAGATCTTCCTATTATACCAAGTTTAGTGAGGGAATATAAATATATATCGGTCATTAATTAGTAGCTGGGTATTTGCGTGTGCTAACAGCGTACGATCGAGAGAAATAAACCAAAAACAAAAATCTAGCACAAATGCGTCAGCAATATTTGTTTGTCGACTCTAATTCAAATCTTGCAGTCAGTCAAGCATTTCTTATAGAACCCGCACTTCACTTTTTCCACCGACAAACGTACTTATATAACTAGCACTGGACTGCACCGCACTAGCACTGCACTTCACTCTACTTCGGATTTTACAAGTCGGGGTGACCTAATAACTAAGAGTCATGGGCCTATTCGTTAGCTCTTTACCCTAGCTCCTGTGATGCAGATTTACCTCCTCCATATTGGTTTAGGGCATAATTGGTGAGAGACTGCCAGAATTACAGTCTCAATCATTTTTTTTTTTAATATTATAAACTAGAATATGCCCGTGTGTTAAGATACGAAGAGATTAAAAGTTTATTTAATATGTAAATTATGACATTATTGATTAAAGTGAGATTAAAATTAAATGATAATAATTTGGTTCATTTAGTTAGTACGAGTAACAAAAAAAAAAGGGTTAACTAGGAAGAACCCCCATAGGAATTCGGGTTTCAGGGAGGACCCCCATATATAATTTTTTCATAGGCTTCACCTACCTGTGCTTTCTAAGTTAGTCGAAGTTAGGGCATCTTTTATTTTTTAGGACTGAAGTGAAAAAAATAAGGCAAACTTTTATGATCAAATGACCATACTGCCCCTAGTATAAAAAAGACTACCACACCCAGATCTGAGCTTGGTTTCTTTTTTTTTTTTTTTTCATTTACTTATGCAACAACTCCAATCATCCATCAATCACCAACTCCACCAGTACTGTCAAGAGATCACCACCACCACCACCACCACCACCAACAACAACAATGATCATTGAATCATTAAAAACACAAAAACCATAAATGTATCTGCCCCAACTCACCTGAAAAGCACTCCGGCGGCAAACACCAACAACAATTGCAAACCAAAAAGACCAACAACTACCGTTTCCGCTGCTGCTGCCGCCGCCACCACCACCCACTACCACCGTTAAACGACTACCACCACTGTCACCATTACAAACAAACTCATCAGATACCACCACAGAATACTTCTGGTTTGTAAAACTCAAATCTGTCCCCCATCATGCAAGAACCCAGATGTGGGATGAAGAAGAAAGATGAAGAAGAAGGAGCAACCCAGGACAGAGAAAAGGAGCACATACAGAGTCTTAAGGTTAGGAATC
>JAOWAN010083161.1:0-10331 GCA_028566635.1 Lobelia cardinalis
TTCGAAAGAGTATAATGTATATGAAAAAGATTATGATGGTCATATGCATATAAACATCTTAACGTAAATTAAAAAAAAGATTATGTATACTATGAAAAAGAGTATCCTGAGTATGCGAAAAAGTATAATGTATATAAAAAAGAGTACGACGGTTATATATATAATCTTTCTTAACCAAGATGCTTGATATACTAATTGCTCTCTGAAAATGAATGAGATTCTATTATGATTAAATTTGTTATAAATAGGTGCCTTAATTTACGAAAAGAATAAATTCCGTAATTAATGTGATTTAAAAGAACATGGAATACAACAAAAAGAGCATATTACTGCATTAATTAGTTTGTTACCCAAATTAATTATTCAGTGGGTCCCAATCACGTGTATAACAAACAATTGACTGAAGTGAAGTTTAGTGAGCGTCTCTAAGGCTAATACCAACTGCGTGCCGTGTGGTATGAGTATAGATAATTCAGAGACGGACCAAGTGGCTTCAATAAACCATCGTTTAGTGTTGCGTACGTCTCTATTCATAGGTTTTCTAGTAATACTCAGCAATATTGAGCTTGAAACCATGTAAAAATATAGCGCACATTCATAATGGCAAATTAACAAGGTCATGATCATCATGAGAAAAACAAGTCATTGTTATAGCTGCAAAAAAGAAAAAGAAAAAGAAAAAGAAAAGAAAAGAAAAGAAAGAGGGTACATGTAAAGCGCTAAACCTCAATGAAATCAAAAATATTGATGATTACATTGATTAGTTCATTAATATAGCTTTTCATCCTTAACTGATGGACCACCCCAATTGAGCTTACTACTATCAGGATCGTTTGGTTTATTCAACGTAGGTGGTGATAGCTTTAAGTACACCCCAATTGAAGTTATCACACCATCAGCAGTTCCATAAAATCCACCTAATTGTCTTCCAGTGTTAAATTGAAAATTTCCAGACCCAAACTGATCAACAGCTTGATTACCAATCGGTCCAAATGTGTGCAGATTGGTAACAATCATAAGAGATGCTATCGAAGATTCGAGAGGGCCGCCATCAAATAAGGTTTTTATACTCCGCAGGTGGATCGAGTGACCACTTAATTCAGTAATGTACTCTGATGGATGATTAATCTGAACCTGTTTAATTAATTAATTAGTTCGATAAATAAATTAACAAAAGCCATAACTTGAGACATGATCAAGAGAAGCATGCGAGATTTCTTAGACTTACAGCGGTGAAGTTTTTATTAAAACTAGTAATACGTCCATGTAAATCAGACAAGACCAAGCGTCCATCCTTGACAAACTGGAACTGGATAGCATTAATGTGATGTCCATGCCAAATGAGAATTTGTGTGATTTGGTCGCTACGCATGTCCCACTCTCTCCCCATGACATCACACCCAGAAGCACTAGCAGGACCAATTTTCATCATTCCCAGCTTGGCATCATCCATTACTAGCTGCTCTACTAGCCTCAACTTTTGGACGATGATCAAAAATTACTAGCATGCATACATGCTAGATGAGATGAGTGTTAAAACATATGAACCTCCTTGTGGTGGTGGTGGTGGTTCATTTGACTAATTAAAAGAATTAATGTTACGGCAATACTCATAGCAAATTAAACGTCCTCTAGAATTAATGGGGTACGTGCATGCATGAATTTAACTCCCCCAACTAGCTAGCTACTTCTAATTAAATATGAATCATTTACTTCATCAAGGAACCTCATTGAAGTTGAGACTCTCCAACTCCCACCTAGGGCTAGAATCAGTGAACCTGTTCTATTTTCCAGAGCAATGGCCAATTCCAACATCGAATTGAAAGGGCCAAAATTAGTGATTTTTTTTTTTTTTTAAATTCTGCGAATGATTATTATTTCTTGATATATGCATACTTTCTCAGTTCATGGAAAATAGTCCATATGCAATTTCGTTTTTACAAGAGACATGCTTGGTATACCGCATAAATATACCGCAAAGCATACGGATCAACTTCACAGAATTGTACGGTACAACTATATGAAGCATGGCGGTATACTTGCTGTATGTATATGCGGTACACCAAGAGTTTTCCTTTTACAATGCTTCATTCAAAGAGTTCATTTTCAAAAATTAAGCTTAAAGTAATATTTTTTATCAATTGTTTTTGGTTTAAATGCAGAATTCAATACTTTTATTTTTCAAACATACACTTTTTGTTGAAATAAAGGGAGTACATATTTACCTCTAGCATAATTTTTATCTCAAGTTAAAATTGCGTTTAGCATTCATTCCATCCATAAATAACTATTCTTAGATTAAAATTTTCAAGAAATTAAGAAAATTATCATGTGAAATAAAAGTATTAATTAAATAAGTACAAAATTAGTCATGCACAATACAGAGGGCAGGAAATCGAACAGATCGAATCGAAAATAGGGTGTTTCAGAGAAATTGAAAAAACTTACCTAATTATGGAACTGTCGATTTCAGTTTTCATCCAAAAATATTTGGATATCTATAATACGGTCTGATTCGAAAGCATGCATTTCTTCATAATTTCAAAAAATTTGATTTTTTTGAAATTTTGAATATTTTTGTTTTTTTAATCATAAATATTTGATTAAACCATTTATTGAACAAATAAATAAGAAAAAAAAAAGCAGAAAACACAAAACAATGGAAAAATACATTTCACACACACAACAACTAATTAGTACAATTAAATAAGAAGATTCATAAACACCCAAAGATGCGTTTTCAAAATATTCATAAAACTCAACCTTTAATTTATTTGTAGTGTATATATCTTTATATTTGAATGAGTCAAATTTAATATTTTAAAATTACTATATGTATTAAAAAAATTATTAAACTGAGAAGTAATTAATACTTACTA
This sequence comes from Lobelia cardinalis, assembly GCA_028566635.1. Classification (NCBI taxonomy): domain Eukaryota; kingdom Viridiplantae; phylum Streptophyta; class Magnoliopsida; order Asterales; family Campanulaceae; genus Lobelia; species Lobelia cardinalis. The sequence goes on from JAOWAN010083161.1 coordinate 2,880, forward strand.
AATTATATTTTCATACCCTTTTCAAATGTAAATCTCGTAAACTTTAATTATTGATCTTTACATACTTGTATCACAAGTATCATTTTACAGTATACAAAAAATAATACTACAGAGTAGAAAAGAATAAAAAATAATATTAAAAATTACTAAAAATTATGCATATGTGATGACTCTTCACCGATAAACATTATTCAAAGTTACATCATTTTAGTGAAAGCTAATTCATTGAAATAGAAAGTGATTATCACTATTTTTTTATTGATCCTATTATTTTACTGATTCTACTAGTTATTATATTTTGTTGCTTAAAAACTAATAAATGTTGTCTATTATATTTAGTCCATTAATAATATGTTTGAATTATTCCTAACATAATTTATTTGTCTTGTGATAAGTATCTTGCATTGATCATGTGAGGTCATAAATTTGATTTTTCTTCATGTTCATTTTATATTTATATTAAAATCGCAAATCAAAAATCAGATCAAAATTTTAAATTTTGAGTTTCGAAAATATTTCGAATCGAATTTCAGAATTTTCAAAAGTTCCAAAATTGATTCTAATTTCGATCCAAAAAATTATGAGAAAATTAAAATTCAAAATTTCAAAATTCGGGCTATAAAATTTCATCGCAAAACTGAAAAAAATCTCAAATCGAATTCAGTGAATACCGAAGTTTTCATACCAATTTTCATTCTTTATGGCACTGTTACAAGTTTCAGAGGTTTCAAAGCCACCGATAAAAAATTGCTAAGATCAACTCCAGCGGCAAACATCAAAATGGGGCATCAAATACTCATTTGGTTATTGCTACAGTGTTTTGATATCTCATTTGATGCTTCTGCACTCCAATCATAAACATCAAAATAATAATCAATAAAAATATTAATTTATTAATTTATTTAAATTTATATAATTAAATTAATAATATAGTTTAATTACAATAAATATTAATAAATAAATATTATTTACAATAAAAAAATTATTTTAATTTTGATATTATTATATTTTAAATTTTTATAAATTATTAATTTTTATAAACAATACAATTATAAAAAATCATTAATTTCAATAATTAATAACATGAATGAATTAATACTTAATATTTAAACCAAAAAATAATAAATAAATTAAATTATTCAATATTAAAATAAAATCTAAATCTTTTATTAATATTAAACACTAATTCACTTTTAAACTAAAACCCAAACCCAATTTTATTCCAATAATACAAGCCCAAACCCAATTTAAAGTAACCTACTATCTAAAGCCCAAACCCAATTAAGCCCAAACCCAATTAACCTAATATATTAACCCTATCCATTTTTCCTAGTTTCCCCCACGTCTCTTCAACCAGTCCGTATATGGAGCGCCTACGCGTTCTTAGCAGGGAGCGCCTAGGTGACAATATTTATTTTATTACGTTATTTGTTCATTGTCTAAAATCAAATGTTCATTTTTATCATTATTACTGAAAATCAACAATAAGATTAAGAAAAATAAAATGAACATTTAGTTATAAAACATGAACAAAACAACGTAATAGAATGAATATGTAGCACCTAGGCGCTCCTTGCTAGAAGCGCATGTGCGCTCCATATAATTTCTACTCTTCCACCGATCCCTCTCCCTCTCCCTCTCCCTACTGCTCTCTGCGTTCTCTCTTTCTCTTCCCAAAATCTAATCCAAATTTTTTTTCAATAAATCCAACAAATCTCCATAACCTACCTTGAAATAAGAATAAATCCAACTAATTTTACCTTAATTTTGGCGGATGATCTTCTATGGAAGAAAAAATCTGTGGCTGTGAAAAATATTGGATGTGGGCTTGTGTAGATAACAGAGGTAAGTTTCTCTCCTCTCTACTTCTTTAAATACTTCTCTGAACAAAATATTACCGTTGGCTTCAAAATAGCCATTGTAGACTACCAACGGTCATTTTTATTTTGGAGCCAAAATTTGGTTACTGATATTTGGGGTGTTAAATTTACATCCGGAAGGGGCGGGCATCAAATTTGGACACTGAGTTGATGCCTCTGTTGGAGCAATGTTTTCTAGATTTAGAATATCAAAATGACAGTTATGTCATTTGATGTCCCATTTGATGACTCCGCTGGAGTTGCTCTAAGATAACACCTCCCTTGTAAAACTGAAGTTCACCAAAACAATAAAAATTGACGCAAACAATAAAATACCCCTCTAATTCACCATTTTTTTGGGGCTCGTACTTGTTTCTCTCTGTTCCAGTAGCTTGTATATGTCTAAGGGTGAAATTCTTTAATCAATTATCCAATCATACTGAAAGGCTTATGTACTATGTAAAAAAATTACCAATTTTGTTCTAGTGATCGATAATGGTAAAATATTATACTGTACCAATTTTATTTAGTAGGGTATTATTCAATATCATTGCCACCGTAATATCATTGAGAGTATATTAGGGCTGTCAATTTGTTATCCATTAATTCATTTTAACCCACTTTAACCTGCTAAACAGCTCAACCCATTTAATTATAAAATTGTATATTAGAGTACGTAAAAAATATATTTTTTGTGCGAAAGAGTATTCAAATGATAATTTAATTTTAGCTTAACCTATTTATTACATAATTGAGTTGATTGGTTAATTAAATGAGTTATAATATGTTGAACCCATTACAACTTGTTATTTATTGTAACTCAACTCATAAAACCCATTTAACCCAAATTGACAGGCTTAGAGTATATTAATAATTTATATATATTAATGAGTAATAATAAAACACTAAACAATAGTCAATATTCAATAACAAATTAAACACATGAAACTTATTTAGACTTGGATGATAAGTTATGATAAAGCTTTTGTTTGATGCATTTCATTGTTTTTTGGATAGTTCTAATGTTTATGTATTGTAATTACTGACGTTAAATTATAGGGCTCTAAATTAGTCGAAACGAGTCGAATTTTTAGGTATTCGAGTTGATTGTTTTACATTTTCTTACGAGCTGAACTTTCACAAATTCAAGTTGAACTTAAAATGAATGAGTTTGGCTTGGCTCGTAACGGACTCACAAGCTGCTCGCGAGCGTTCGTGAGACTTTGCGAGTCGTGAATTTTATGGACCTTAACAGGTTTTAACAAACTTTTTAACGTATTTTGACGAATTTTTCATGAATTTTAAAGTGTTCGCGAGATTTGCCCAATAGAAATATAGGCCAAAAGTGCGTGCAAGATCCAAACTCTTGCACACTAAAATCTTGCTCAGTAATTTGTTATATTATTTTTGCTCACTAGTGCTTTGTAATTTTTCTTAAGTAAAAAAAATTATCAGCTTTAGCAATTTACTTATTAACTATACAAAATAGAAAATTTTGATTTGAAGTTTGTTTCTTTAAAATAAGGAAAAAGAAATTAAGTTACTTATTAATTTGTTTCTTTAAACATCGTAGTGGCGAATCGAGTCGAGCATCAACGAGTCAAGCACTTAATTAGCGAATCATTAATGAACCAGCTCGCGAGCCTTGTGAGTCGAGTCGAGTCGAACTAGCAAAATATGAGGAGCCTGAAAATTGAGCTTGACTTAGCTCATGAAAATAGTGAAAATCGAATCGAAACGAGCTCAAACAATTTGAACCGGATCGAACGAGTTGACCTGCTGCTGCTTTGGTCCGCCTCTGTGTGCGCATTTGCTCCTTCTTCCCTAATCTTGCTTGTGCGCTGCTGATCGCTTGCTCCTTCTTCAAGATTTCTTGCCCTATTCCAAGTGAACTAAGTCTACAATAATTTGTGGTGATTTTGATCATCATCAATTAGGTATTCTTATCTTTCTCTCTCAATATTATTTGAATTTTGGGATGAGTTATAGGGTTAAAATTGTTTATTTAATGTGATGAAATTTTTATAAATTATTAATTGTGATTATTTTTTTTGTGATTTTTAAGTTTAATCTTCAATTGATAGTAGTTTGTCGGACAACACAATTTTTAGTGCTATTTAAATGTACTAGTAAAGTTTGACATATTTTTCCTTGTATTATTAATAATTCTGTTATGAACTTAAAATGCTTTTGTGGATTTGATTAGTTTGTTTGATAGTCCGATCCGAAAATTCTCCCGGGGCGCTGCCCCCGAACCCCCGTATTATTTAGCCCCCTTCACAACATTCCTGGCTCCGCCCCTGATTACGCGTGTTCAATGCAATAAAGTTGTTTAATATCTTTATTATTTGATAAAGGGGTGTTTTCATATGTTTGCCTTGATCTCGTGTTCATACCATCGTATTGAATGATCCTAGCCACTTAGCCAATTACTTGCTGTTCAGCCGGGCTCTGGATTAGCCTCTGATGCGAACCTGTTTTGATTGAGAATTCCTTTTACCATTAAACTCTCAAAAGTATCAAAATCAACAACAAACTATTATTATGCCGCTTTAAAAAATTAATCGGTGATTTCAATGTAAAAGAATTTAAAAATGAGGTGAATTATAATATATACTTTCTGCGTTTCAATTTAATTATTTATGATAATTATATGTTGTGAGAATTTTATTTTACTTTCATGACAATTACGAAACAGAGGGATTATAAATTTACATCATCTTAGAACTTCAAAGATGATGGGGGCAAAAAACCCTATTAAACGTCCTCTAGAATTAATGGTGGGGTACGTGCATGCATGAATTTAACTACCAACTAGCTAGCTACTTCTAATTAAGTAATATGGATCATTTGCTTCATCAAAGGAACCTGATTGAGGTTGAGACTCTCCAACTCCAACACAGGGCTAGAATCAGTGAATCTGTGCTATTTTTCCAATGCAGTGGCCAATTCCAACTTCGAATTGAAAGGGGTCAAAATTAAAAGGGTTCAACTGCCCCCTTTGCACTAGATAGTCATCGGTTAATTTCTGCGAATGATTATTATTACTTGATATATGAACAATTTCTCAGTTCATGGCAAATAGTCTATATGCAATTTCGTTTTTATGATGCTTCATTCAAATAGTTCATTTTCAAAAATTAATAAAAAATAATAATTTTTATCAATTGTTTTTGGTTTAAATGCAGAATTTAATACTTTTATCACCCATTATAATTAAATATAATTTTAATATAATTTATAAAAGATTAGTGTAAGCCCGTGTCCAAAGACACGTGACTTTATTTTTCTAATTAAACAAAATTTAAATATAATAAAATGTTAATTTTAAATCTTATATATATTTTTAGTCCACAGTTAAAAGTAAGGGTTAATGAGCGAGAACCCCCCTGTGAGAATCGAGTTTCAGTCTTAGCCTCCTTATGTAAAAATTTTTGAGGGAAAATCTACCCGTGTAAACACCGTTGTTCGAACGTCAACCCTCGTCCATTTTTTTGGACTAAAATGTAAGGATACGATATAACTTTCAAATAAAAAGACTTAAATGTCCTTTCCTTCCCCACCTTTAATAACTACACAATCAATAACCTTTTATATTTCAAATCCCTAAATTTCTGAGGAAGGCAGATCCAACTTGATGTCGAGAAACTCGTCGTCGTCTTCAAATCTTTTCGGCGGTTCACCCGTCGGTCATTGTAGGTGTGTCAGTGTGAGTAACCTTTTATGTTGCCTCCCGCTTGTAACAGAGTCAATTCCATCTTGCGGGTAATCGAACCCTGCACCATCTTGTGGGAAATCGAACCCTGCACACTACCGCGCTGAACCCTATTCGCCCTCTCCTTTACCACTGTGATATAGGTCTTGAGGCAAACTCCACAATAAATTACTATAGAGAGAACTAAAGTTATAGATGTAAGTATCAAAAGGTAAAAAATTAACAATTATTTATTTTTCAAACATATACTTTTTGTCGAAATAAAGGAAGTACATATATACCTCTATCATAATTTGTATATTCATTCCTTCCCTAAATAAGTGTACTTAAATTAAAATTTTCAAAAATATTAAGAAAATTATCATGTGAAATAAAAGTATTAATTAAATACGGGTATAATTAGTCATGCGTACTACGAAGGGCAGTAAATCGGACAGATCGGTTCGCAAATAGGGTATTCAAAAGAAGTTGAATAAATTTTTCGAATGGAAAAGTTTATTTCAGTATTCATTCAAAAAATTTAGGATATCAATAATACGGTCCAATTTGGAAGCATGTATTTTTTCAGAATTTCGAAAATTTTCGATTTTTATTTTTTTGATAATCATAGTTACTCAACAATTAAATAAGAAAAAAAAAAGTAGAAAATGCAAAATAATATTTTTTTATCTTTTATTTAATTTCATATATTTTTCTACTCAGTTGTATATAATTTTATAGTTTCAAACAATTGGTTAGTGAACGATTTTGTTTATTATTATTTATTTAAATTCCTTTTTTTTAATAATTTATGAAGATTGAAACACCTTTCTTTCTTATTTTTTAATCAAATGATTTAAAAAAAAAAGTAATTTTAACGAGATGCAATTTATATATTTTTTCTGTTATAAAATAATTTAAATCATTATAAAATTGATAAATTTAAGTTCGTTTTTACATTTATAGTATGTTAACTCTAGGTCACAAATTTAATTTTTGCCCTGGACCGTCAAAAATATTTAGAATGGCCCTGCTGACGACTAAACTCAGTAATTTACTCCGATAGATTATTAATTTTAGCCTGTTTAACTAGTTCGAGACATAAATTAACAATATATGAAACTTAATATGCATTTAATAAATTAACATTTAAGTTTAATTGGGACAAGGTAATTTGCACAGCCAACTTTCGTAATTTGACCAAATTTCATTGATGCCCCTTAAATTTGGCGATTGTACAAAGCCTACTCTTTAATCCATTGTTTTGATTAATTTAATTATTTTATAATTTTTAAATAAATATAATATAAAAATAATTTAAATATTTATTTAATAAAAAAATAAAAAATTACTATAGTTGATCACAATTATTTTAAAAGTAAATATATTTAAATTAAAACTTAATATATATTTAAGATAAAAATAAAAGAAGAATAAAAATAAATCTTCTAATATTAAAATTAAAGACACATAAAAATATAATAAATATATAACGTATATAGCATATATAATAAGTCAATCTATTTTAGGAAAATAATTAATTTATAGTTTAAAAATATTATTTTATTTCATATTTATTACGTTTTTACTATAAGTATATTTTGATGTGCATATATATATATATATATATATATGTGTATATTAATATTTTTTATTTTAATCATAAAAGAGTATTAATACATAGAAAATTTATTATACAAATTATTTTCGAATAAAGGATTAACTTAATGTATAGAAAATTGATGTATATAATTAAGTATATGATTAATTAACTACGCATCATTATATATATATATATATATATATACATGATCAAGTCAATCAACAACAACAACAACAACAACAACAACAACAACAAAGCCTTTATCCCAAACTAGTTGGGGTCGGCTAAGATGAACC
>JAOWAN010083172.1:0-10331 GCA_028566635.1 Lobelia cardinalis
TTTTTTATGTTTTGTGGGGTGGCTGCTGACTTATTGGTTGCATTGGAAGTAGGGTCTGTTGCAAAGTGAGGTTGAAGATGCTGATAACGAAAAGGTTGGCTTCTATGGAAGATGTGAGTTTCATGATACCGAACCCGAGTGTAGCTATGAATATGATACTGACTCGGGCAATACGAAATGTGATCTTGATGAAAAGGAACTGAGGTTCATTTACCTTAGAATTGAAACCTATCATGCATTTTGACCCCAGAAACTCACCGTTATAAGTTCTAACTCTTAATTTCTTTGAATGAGGGTTACAAGGGTCGAAAAAGGGACTGTCTCAAGCATAATATTCGCCGCCCCTCCAATGGTACTGCAGGAGGCCTTGTTCCTCAAGAGCAGTTAAATGCATGGATTTATATAAATGGGCAAAAGGCATATAGTAAAGGATTTTCAAATCTTCCAGCAGGCCGAGCTTCAGATATTGAGACTGACTGCTGGGTATGTTTAATCAAGCTATATCACTTGATTATCTGAGTGCTACCTGATAAGTGTGTTTCAATAATGTGGCCTGTATGTGTAGTTTATGTAGTATGTTGATCTCTTTGTATGAAGTTTATGAAACGAGAAATGGGAAGTCTGGAATAGGAATGCCAAATTAATCTTCTTTCTTAGGATCTATTGGGAAAGTTTCTACTTTAACTTTGAATAGATAACCTACCCATGGATAAAACTTAACTAACCTGCGGATGAATTACGCAAAGATTCCCCTAGTGAAGTGATGTCAAGTCTATGGTGTACCATTGCCTTACTTTTTCTTACACTTGTGTGCAGCGGTATTTTGAGGTGACCTCTGTAAGGCTTGGTGAAATTTCGCAATTGCTTACATATTTCTCCAGTTTTTCCGTTGATGTTTGCTTGTAGCACTAAGGATAATATTAGTACCTTTTAGTATAGCTGATCGTGGTTTTGTTTTCATTTTCATGTGTATATTCACGGAGTAATATTTTCTTGATATTCTTTGCCTCTGTTGTGTTTCGCCCTTTTTAGATACTAATACCCGACTCTATTTTCCATTTCTTTTTCCTTTTCACATAGCCCGTATTCCCTTTCTAACCCTACAAGTTTATTGTTTGATCAAGGAAAAAAATATCAGGCATACGATCGATTAGCTAACACATTTCTCATTCTGTTGAACCTGGAACTTCCCTTAACGTTTATTTTGAATTCTGTATGGATTTTGTTTATCTTTCATACCTGCTCATTGCCTAGTATTTCACAGCGCTGCATTTCTCCCATCATGCTCCACATAGAAATGAAGATGGAGACTGTCTGAGTGAGCCTGGTGGGGGCATGTTTACACGGGATGATGCCTTTACAAATAGGACTCAAGAATTCTAACACTAAATGGTCAGCTTTAATTAGTACACTTACAGCATTTTAACTTGCAACCGCCGCTCTTTTGTTGGCCAATAAACTGAACATGTTGGAGTTTCAGGCAGGTACTAATGGAATGTGGTAAACTGGGTGACATTGATCTTCTTGAAGGGATGCTGGGTGAATAAAGCTACAATGCTGCCAGCTTAATTATGTGCCATTTACTACAATTTTCTAGCTTTCTTGGCATTCTTTTGCATTTCTTGTGGGATGGTTTATTCTTGGTTCTTTCTGGTTCATGGAGTTGATACAGTTATAGCTCATCAATTGTCTAATTCTTGTTGTATAGAACATGTGTACCAAATGTATTTGAGATTGCAATGATACAACTAAAATTACCCATATATCTTACCAAGCTAATATGTTATATAGATATGTTAAGAATTTCTTGCCAAGTTTAATTACAAGTAGCAAATGATTTCTTCAAGCTTTTGTTACTTTGAAGTATTTTTTGGTTTCAGTAAGTTTGGGTAGAATATATGCACAAATATGTCTCACCTACTTTTCACTTTGCAAGTGGATTTTTACTTTCTGAACTTGAGTTTTACATGATGAAAAGTGAATATGTAAGTGGAATAAAATTAAACTCAAGTATACTATGGGACTGCAACTGGATTGTTTTCTTGTTGGAACATAAAATTTATTTGATGGAAGTAGTTTTTAGTGACAAAGTGAAGAAGTATGTTGAAACAACTAAACATAGGCCAAGTATGATGACCGCAAGTAGATTTTTATTTTTTGAATATAAGTTTTACTTTATGGAAGTAGTTTCTACTTGACTTATCACCACGATAATCATTGAACACTTCTTTGAAGATGATAGCGAGACATACAATCTTTATCTACATTATAATAATTAGGGGTGAATTTTTTTTGCCTATTGCCCTACTATATCAGCTATTGTTAAAAAAATCTCTATCGAAAAATTGTTCTTTCATACTGTACCGTACAATTATACATAGTTAGGTAATGTTTTTGAATATCATTACCACAATAATACCATAAACATACCGATCGAAGAATATTTTAGTAATTTCAATACATTTTAAGTAAATACATATACATTTGATCAACCTTTATTGCTTTGTGTTTAAAGGTCATATCAATTTTTAATCTATTATGTATTAACCTCAGATTATACAGCTTAGTTATGGTAGTTTTTTCTTTTTTCTTTGTAAGTGTTGAGGTTGGGGTGGGGGAGGGGGGAATGGTTTGCAATTCTTGTGTCTCACTGTTTGCTATTTGCTATATTTTCCGATATTTGCACTTGATGGACATTATTATTAGGAATTAAGAACTGTTCGAATATTCGTTGTCTTTAATTAATCACTCAGAATTCAAAACTGTCTTCTACTATTTCAGTAGATAGAAATTGTCCAAATTCTGTTGTTTAGAAGTTTTTTTTTTTTTTTTTAATTTAGTGCAAAAAGTGATAATTATCATTACTTTACCGTTTCGTACCGAACTTTTAGTATACCGTTTTTCAGTGATATCGAACATTTGGTAGAATAATCGTAATGAACTTTGTATTATCGAATAGTAATGTGATTTTAATACGATTGTTCTATCGAAATCACCTCATATTTAAAATTAAACTAGCGAGGTTGCAAAAAGATATTGAGGCACTTGTTTACAAGCGTCACCAGAGAAAATTCAGTAGGAGTAGTATAAAAGACAAAAAACTTTTTTTTCTCAGTAATAGTATAAAAGACGAAAAACCTTTTTTTTCCTACTACATGGAAGATTTTATTGATAACCAAAAAGTAATCATTTCGTTTTATTTTAATTATTCTAAAATTAATATATTGTTTTACAACGTATCACTATTACGAATAATTAAATTTAAATGAATGAAGTATAAGACAAGAAGATTGACAACCAAGTAAAATGATATTTTTGTGGATTGCTAGGAGACAATAAAACTTTTTTTTTTGGCCCCAAGGGGACATGGAAAAAAATCGAACCTGAAACCTTATATATTGTAAAATCTAGCTCTATCATTGAGCCACCCCATAATTTATTTCTTAAAAAATATATACTCCCTCCGTTTCATTTTTATTGTCCACTTTACTTTTGCACAATGTTTAAGAAAAGTAAATTTTGTGGACATGATGAATTGAAAAGTGGGTCCAAATGGAATTTGTGGATGTAATTCAATTGTCCTATTCTCAAATAAGAAAGATGACAATTATTTTGAAACTTTCATAAATAGTATAGTGGACAATAAAAACGAAACGGAGGGAGTATATATTTTTGACACCAAGAGGATTTGGAAAGAAATCGAACCTAAAACCTTATATATTATAAAGTCCAGCTCTATCGCTCCTTGATTTCCCCGTACAACAAGATATTCACATAGCCTCTAGATGAGTATTTGCAAAACTCCATACACAGCACATTCACTTTTAATATTTCGTACATAGGTACAAGTTTAAAGTGGCATCTATATATAGTCACCGGAAAATATTTATGTCATATACATACTCTAGTACCTCCGTTTTGATTTTAATTGTACATAACCACATATTGTGATGCTCTAACCAATCTTCTCTCTCACACACACACACACATCGGATCATCTATGTGAATCTGAATTGAAGAGAGATGTCTGGAACAGCGATAGTGATAGGTGCATCGAGCTCATGGGCGAGGGCGCTAGTGAAGATCTCTCCCTATACTTTTTCCGCCATTGGAATCGCCGTAGCAATTGGTGTTTCTGTCCTCGGCGCAGCTTGGTATCCTCATCTTCAGTTTCTTACCCCATTCAAATCTTAGGTTTTCTCAACTTCTATTTCCCTCTCCTTCTTTTTCAATGATTGCATATATTGTAATGTCTTCAGGGGAATCTACATAACAGGCAGTAGTTTAATTGGAGCTGCCATTAAAGCCCCTCGCATCACCTCCAAAAATCTCATTAGGTAGCTTCTCCGTTTCATATCCACGATTCCTTGATCTGCTACTGTTTTAATGATGCTGATATTTTTGTGAACTGTTGACATTATTTTTAAATTTGTTAGCTCTTCTCCGCAGCTGAATCGATAGTTCGGGTATGTAATTTGTGTAGACTTGAGAAAGACATTCTGTCGATGTGAATCATGCTAGCAGAAGAGTAATTTCTACGAAAACTACATGTCTAACTGTCAATGTATTCCTAGGTGAATAGTGAATGAGAACAGACAAGAAGATGCTATTAGAATACAAAAACTTTGAGTCTGCAACTAGACAAATATCAAAAACTCCATGTTTGTTGAGCTTAAGAAGATGAAAGAAGGATATGGCTATTAGGTGGTTGGCAATTTTATGGTTATTAGTGTTTCCACTACCGTATTAGCCTAAATCTTCTAGAAGGAAGTGAAAACTATTCAGCCCAACAAAGAAATAATTGCACGAAGAATGAACAATGTGCATGTTCATTCTTTTCCTTAGATCGAGTCTATTATTTGTGTGTAGCTTCGAATGCTCTAGTTTTCAAAAGTAAAATCACAAGTCTTACGAACATAATCATCACTACACAAATGTATGTGTTATGGAAAATGTGAAAGTTTACGAATAAAAATAAAATGACACGTCTTGTTGAAAATTAATGATTAATCAAGAGACCCTAAAACAACAGCCTAAGAAAACGTGAAAAATATCAGAACGTTAAGTCAATTACCAAAATGGTTAATAGCAAGAAATTACACGGTTTTCCTTAGGTATAAGCTCGGTTATCTCTGAAGCAGAGTGGCAGATTCCAAAAGGTCCGAAAAGGTCAATGCCTGCAACAACCACCTCACAAAAGTATCAAGGAATTGGGGTTTAAGCATCAACACTGACAAGTGTATGTTGCCAAACAGAGTAAGAACTCAAACTCGAAAAAAATGATACCTGGGATCAACGATCTTAAGAACTCAAACTTCTACATCCAGGCAAAAGAGCAGTAAGAGGTATCATCACTATTTCTTAACAAAACCATTTTGGATAAGAAAACATAGATAAAAATCTCAACTAAAAGCAATTATTTAACTAAGACAAAATGATTGTAATTAATTGTCATAGGGTTACCAACATACATATTGGAAAATCGTAATTAGAACTTTACTACTTGTCTAGTATTTGCCTGCTAAAAGGGGGTAAATGAATCACTAAACTAATTACTCCCTCTGTCCCAAACTGAATGCCAAGTTTTCATGTTTGCTCTTTTCTCTTCAACTGGCTGCCCTGTGGCAAGATTCCCTGTCCTAAAGAAACAATACAAAGATGCAATCTGTTTTGACATGTATTTTCCCAAGTTGGAATTCTTCAAAAGAGAAATAAATGCACATTTTATATAGATCTCGGTATATGGATGAAGAACAAGAACAAACTTAACTCACCAAATTAGGCACAACCATAGAAATCTGCATCTAGTAGCGTGAAACTTTTTGGAACAACTGTGAGTCAAACCTTGTGAAGTGAACAAGTATGGGACCACAGCTGAATTTAAATTCGAATGGAGGCTCAAAGTTGTTATGAGTAAACGACAATTATAATGCACTTTTGATGCTACTATGTACTTAACTTTTTGTGTAAATTGCCATGTCACTATCAAAAAAATGATGCTTCTTTTCTCATGTACATTACCTTGGAATGAGTTTAGTTTGTGTGACGAAACTTTAAGGCTTAATGCAGGATAAAACCAGATGAAAGTCGTAACTGCTGTATATTGCTAAAAACTGAGGCACAGCCACATATCCATGTACCTTTGTAGAGCAGACTGCAGAGAGCTAAATACCCACCGTTTCTATTGTCGAGCATCAATTATTACCAAAACAATACTTGTATAGGCTTGTATATATCTTCAGAATTCGATGGACAATAAAATAAGTTCCCAAATATTAAGTACCCATTAAGTCTAATATATAAGTTCCCAAATATCTTCGGAATTCGATGGACAATAAAAATTGGAGGAACCTCCCATTGTTTTTCGGGTTTTTAGAAGGGGCTCCATGTACTTAATTTCTTAAGGTTTAACCTCCCTGCCTTCAAAATCGTTAGTGTTCATCCATTTTCCTAACGATTTAGTTTAAAATGACTAAATTACCCCATATAGAATTTAACGAGAAAAAAGGAAGTGTGTAATTTCTGCCGAGCCAAGCTCTTTCTTCTTCCTTCTGCCCGGCGACAAACTCAAACGCCCAAAATTTCAACTTCTCCCAAAAACCCAATAATCCAGCAAAAGCCCAAAAATCAAAAACCCCATAAATCAAAACAACCAAATTCAAAATCAGAAGATCCATAAATCAAAAATCGCTAAGTCCAAATCAATTTTCTATATCTGTGCAACTTGAGGCCATCTCACAAATCTATGGACATCCTTCTTTGGATGCAAAGCCCCTCCTACGCCAAATTGCTTTGGCCTCTTTTCGAACAAAGGTTTCACAACCTTCTCCGATTTCTTCTTGGTTGCAACATGAAGCTTTACCCCTTTCTTTGGAGCCATTTTTTGTCCGAGCAGAGCAACCTTGTTCAGCCCCAATATCAAGAACTAGCTTGGTTGGAAGATGTGGAGTTCCCACAAAATCTAGATCTCAAAATCATAAAACCAAATCAAACCCAGATCTCAAAATGAAAAAACCAAATCAAGCCCAGAAATTTGCAGTAACATTCATCCCACAACCCTTCATCCCAATCGACAATCACTTTCACATCAGATCCATACCTCTTAGCAGTAACATTCAAGTCCTCTGCAGCAGGGTCAACAACACCAAACAAGTCGTGGGTTGCATTAGTCATGCAAGGCAGCAGAAATTCGCTTCTGTAATGACCATCACCGATTCATTTGCCACGGGTTTTTTATCAACCGAGGGGCTGGGGGGTTGTAATTAGGATTTTTAATCGAGGGTTTTAAGAAAAACCCAGGTTTGTACGTTTTCGGAAGTTTGAGGAAGGGGAGGAGAGAAAGGGGTTGCGGGATGTCAATTTCTGGGTTTGTGGTGAGGAGGGGTGAAGCCGGAAGAAAGGGGGTTGCGGGATGGCAATTGTTGCTTGGATCCACCTTTCGGACTAAAGCCTGTCGGGGGTACTCAAGACGCATGCCCCATTCCTGCACCTGGGTAACACTGCATGTTGATTTTGGATTCTTTAATTGAGATTGCATGATTAGTTTCTTCAATTTGGAGTTTGATGTGCTGGTGGTTTGGGGATTTTATTGGGGCTATAAAGCAGAAATTAGAAGACTGAGGGTTATTATATGTTTTTCTCTATTTAAATTTTTTTAATTGTTTTTTGTTTTATTTTGTAAATTAATATTTAAATTAATTTTTAATATGGAGCATAAATATCTTTTTCCTCTTAAAAGGGTATAATGGTCTTAACAGTAAGTTTTATTTTTCGTTCCACAAATTTTCTTTCATTTTGACCTTTTTTATGGAAGGAGGCTAACCGGGTTAACATCAGGGAGGTTAACCTCAAGAAATGAAGAACAAGGGGCTCCTTCTAAAAACCCAAAAAGGTTCCTCCAAATTTTCCCCATTGAAACCAAAACATAGTCTAATATATATATCCAATGAAAAGAGACAACCCGTTCCTAGATGGCACGAGGATAGAGATCACTGTAAAACAACATAGTCCTCCCGTGGGTTCATTTTTCTATCGAGTGGTTCTACAATGGCAGGCGACGTCGTAATAGTAAGTGTAAAATGTGATTGCAATAAGTATAATAAGAAGAGCGAATTGGGCAAGAAGTTTCCTTACCAAATGAACACTGTATGGGGAGGGAGGGAGCAATTTTTCGGTTAATTTGAATGTTGGAAAGCTAATAGTGAATTCACCGCATAATATTGCAATTAGTTGACATGATAGTGAAGGAATTGGGCAAACAGTAACGTTAAGGGGGACTTTTGATATGCGATTCTGTTTGTAGGACAGGAGAGGGAGATGATTTGAACTTCCATCCATTATCCTCCTTTGAATTGATTTTGAATTGCAGAGCCTGTGCTTGAGGTGAGACTGTTGGTAGATTCGATTTGGAAGGGTGCTTTAGAAAAGACGTTTGTGTTTGATGCAATATTCTTTATTGCTTCATACAAAAATAGTTTTCTGTTGAATTTGTATAATCACCATTGCCTGTTTACGAAAGCAGTGCCGATTTCTTTAGATGGTTTGGGCATTAATTGAAATAGGTGATGAGCACTACTAGAATATAAATCAAAGCATGTAATTAGCATGATAAACTGGGAGGGAAATGAAAAATCATCACGCTTTCCGTCTAGGTTTATTTCAAAGATGGTTTCGTTTGTAGAAAAGGATATGATTACACTGCAATTTGTAGAATATGATATAATTACACGGAAATTTAAAGCAGATGTAGATAATGAATGCTACAATATTAGAATGTTTGACTTGGCAGATTGGGCTGTTTTCTTGAGACTGAGGGAGTACCTGTCAAAACTACTCCTTGGTATAAGCCTTCTTAATTACGATTCAGTAAATACTCGAAGGGATTTCCTGAGCAACCAGGGCATTTTAAACATCCATAGAATTGCCCGATAATTCTAGATCACATTTAAACTGTAAAAATATTCTAGCTACCGGTCTCTGTCTTTATTTTATGGGGTTTATCTAACATCCCCATCCTTTGTAGGCATTTAGCCATCTTCCAATTTTGTATTCACAAAATGTCCTCACCTTTTATTTTTTTGAATATTTGTTCGGAGGGATAAAAGTGTGAAAATCGTGTGTAGAAAAATGTGCTAGAGAATCAATCATTATCCCAATCATTGCCCCGATCAATGTCCCAATTATTGCATGTCTACTTTTCACATGCATTAAATGCATAAATACTTTTTTGATAAATGATGTGACACTTTTTCCGTTGTTTATTAGAAAAGTTAAAAAAGTGAGGGCAGAATGGGAAGAAATAAATGGGGAAATGCTAAATGCCTAAAACTAGGGGGGATATTAGTAAACCCTATTTTATGTAATGTGGTCATAGAAGAACAAAGTTTCTATTCAGCTTGCTATTAATAGCTAGTAGCTACTTCCGTTGGTCATAACTTGAGTCAATGGAAGACAATTAGTCAACTCCTTCCTTTATGAGTTTGGTGCAGCAGATGACGAGTACCTAGGATAACCACCTCCAGGTGTAATGAATTGTTCTCTTGTACTTCTGTTTTGTAGTTTTTCGTCCTTCCTACTTCATAAGATTATATGAATCCATGAATCTACTGGTAAGTTTTTAAATGGACGCCAATTATTCAGATTATCACTGTATTGCTTATTTGGTATGTGGCTACCCTTATTCCAATCATGTCACTTTAATTTTTATTCCATGGTTATTCAAAGGGCACGGACTGGAATTGTAAATCTTGCATACTAAACTAACATCTTTCAAGGATGCTACATGTTGAGAAATCTGTATTGATGTCCCGATTTCTAAACATTACCCTGTCACCTAGATGTTCTAATTTTATCACTTAGATATTATGTATGTCAACGCCCACATTCTGTTACTTAATTTATGTCTGTAGCTATGTTAGACATGCTTGCCTTTTACACGAAGCGCGTTAAATTTTCCCTTTCAACGCAAATCGAACTGAAAGTTACTTTTGTGGTAGTTAAATAATCAAGGTAGAAGATAACCCTTTACAGCTCACCACACACCAACATAAATGCCCTACCCCCCCCCCCCCCAATTGTTCTTGCTTTGTCAGCAACTGGTAAATGTCCTGGATTTTCAAGCTTGAGTTGGCCACGTCATCCTTTCTATTGTTTTGTAATCGTAGTGGTCAGACCTGCTTTTGCCGTGGAGCGGCCTTGTCACACTTAGTCATACCTTTTAGTAGCTTTTTTTTAAGGGTTTATCGCGTTTTAGGTCCCAATGTTTACCTGTTTTCGCAATTTCGGCCCCCACGTTCAAAAGTTCGCAATTTGGGCTCTGATGTTTCAATTTT
>JAOWAN010083192.1:0-10329 GCA_028566635.1 Lobelia cardinalis
CTTCCGAAGTCTAGAATATAAACGGAGGTGGCGACTCTCAATCTTTCACACAAAGCATGAGCGGTCACTGAAATGAGGAAACCCACGAACGTTGTACCAAAATTCTCATCGCACCATAAATGCGAGGATCGGGGGTTCTCACAGCTGGCTTTGTGTGTTTTCTTAGAGAGAGAAAGTCTTTGAATCCTCCGAGAGAGCAGACTCTCCCCAAATCCTTCGTCGCTTTTCTTCCTCTTTCACCGGCGATTCCACCGGCGCATTCTCTCTCTTCATCGTCTTCCATAAGCTTCTTCTTCAACGAGCAGGTATACTCCCTCTCCCCTCTGTAATTTCTTCATCTGCTTTAAGGGTGTTGGAACCCTAATTTTTTTTTTCGGTTTCCGAGTATTCCTTTTTCCGTCTTGATTTGTGTGAAGGATGAATTTTTCGGAGTGTAGCTTTACCGTTGATAGTAGGGATAGGAGGGTTTACGTGTTTGCTGGAACCCGTTAGAGGACATTGGGAGGTGAGGACGTGGTCCAAGTATCGACGGGCGGCGGTTTCCGTCGCAAGGATATAATCCTTCTACCAGAGGCCTTAGTCCCCAACGTCTTGGCTCTTGGTGAAGTAGCCCTCGTCCCTTTAGACCAACTGACCAAGGTGAGATCGTATTTGGAGCTGATTTTTATTAAACCAGAAATTTTGGCGCAAAGGGACGCCTTGGCCTAAAGAAGAATTCAGCGTCGCCAAGCTTTGGCCATCTCGGACTCTCCTTTTGCCGCAACGGCGATGGAGGACGAAGCAGATGATTCGGAAGCAACAGAGTCTGCCGATGCTCTGAGTATGGCGGCACAAGTAGTGGATGAAGATGAGTACATGGAAGAAATGTATGGTGAGGGCAGTTCCAACCGTGATTCGACCTTGTCTGTGGAGCAATCTTCCCAAGACTCCGGTGTCCGTATAGTTGATCGTTTTGAGGATCTTCCCTCTTCCTCCGACAACCCCAACCCCTGTAGGAGGCCAGAGAAGGAGGTAGCTGCTGAATGATCTAAGGAAATTTACCGTGGCATTATTGAGTCTTGGGACGAGAAGTTTAACCATGATCTCAACGCCTTCCGCTGCGTATCTGTCCAGACGGACATAACTAGGGAGTTGGCCAGGGATTGCCGGTGGATCCCTTTATGGTGGAGGTGATGATCGCCACCAACACTGTCCCGGTAGATTGGGGTTTGACCACCGTGCGGGCTATGGTGGTTTTCATCACCCTTTGTAGGAGTCTGAGTTTTGAGCCTTCCTTGAACCTCTTTCACCACTATTTTTTGTTAACTGTAAGCAAAGGCCGTTTGCAGGGAAAGAGGGGAAATGGTGCTCTGCAAATATGGGAGCATCTCCCGAAGAAGAATAGGTCCCCAGATACTTATATGCTCGTAATAGAATCTGTCGACGGCTGGACCTTTCCAGTGGCCTTAAGGGAGCCAAAGGCCCTGGGGAGTCTCCGTGTTGGTCTTAATGATTATGAACTGGCGGCAAAAAGGTCGATCGAGCTGTTTCTGGGGAAGCGCTCCTCTGTTGATGAACACGGCTATGGTACCAACAGGGTGATCAACTTTAGGAAACTAGGCTTGGACAATGAAGCCTTAAGGTTGTCGGGCATCTGGCGTGGGGAGGTCGAAGGCGTTGAACCTCGATGCCATTCTTTTGAGGGCCCAGATTCTTACTATCCTGGATGGGTTGTCCACGCGAATGAGGAGGGTCTTGCCTGCTATTCTGAGTTTTCCGTGTCTTGTGCGGGGAATTGGGAGAGTTGCCTTGTGGGTGACGCCTTAGATGATGATACCGGCGATGCCCCAGAGTGAACTGTTTTACCTTTTGCTTCCTTCAATTAGCCTTTAGACTCTTTCTAACTCAAATTTCTTCCTGTCTTGTTTTTGCAGAGATGTTTTTTCCCGCCTCCAGGAGAGCAGAAAAGGCCTCAGCCAGCAACGCGGCGGGCAAAGAGAGCCGTAAGGTGGAGATGGCCCAGACTCATGAGGCGGGCACTGCGGCTTCCGCTCTGGCGGTGATTCCTACCGTTGCGGTCCGGGCTGGGGGTCGCGGTATTTCTTCACGCCTTTCCCCTCCTCCAGTAGATATTGGCGCCGTTCCTGATGCTGCGGACAGAGAGTCGCGACCTGAGGCGGTTTCCGAGCCAGAGACTGATCAACTGGTGAGGAAGCGTAAGGTTGACAGGTCGCCGCCTCATCCCCAAAAGAAAACGGCCACAGAGAAGGGAACTTCTAAGGCCTTAGTGGCTAAGGAAGCTTCTGGTGTCATGCCTCCTCCTCAAGGCGGCCAGTCCGACATTGCTCCTTCTGGAGAGCATCCATCCCGCTCCTCTAGCCCCGCGCACCCACCTTTGCCAAAAGAGGGCTGGGTTCCGCCTGTGACAAAGGAGTCCATTGATGGAATTATTGCGGAAATTGGGCGCGTGCCATCTGTGTCCCACCTCAATGTTGCTGCCGTCCGTGGGACCCCAGCGGAGAAGGTGGGGATGGGCTTGTACCACCGCATCGCTCACACGGGTGTTTACGAGGAGATGAGGGCCTCCTCTTCAGACCGCCTCTTAGGAAGGGCAGGATGGGTTGTATCTGAGGTATAGTGTTTTTCTATTTCCCAAGTGTTATTCTCCTCACTTGTTTTTTGTACTTGATTTCAACTTGCTTCTGTTTCTCAGCTATCCAGCGTACTCAAGCATCTGGAGGTGCGGGCTCAGGGGAACCGGAATATCCGCTCGGATTTGGATGGGAAGATAAAGGCCTTGGGTAAGGAGAAGGCTGAGCTGCAGCAGGAGCTGAGGGCCTTAAAGGCTAAGTTGGCCCACGTGCAGGGGAACTTGTTGGAGCAATCCGCAACCTCGAACTCTCTCCAGACTAAGGTTGAGGAGCTCACAAAGAAGAAAGAGGACCTTGATGGGGAGAGGATAGCGGAGAAGAACCGCTTCTATGGCGAGGAGTGTAGGCTGAAGTTTGCGTTGAAGGAAGCCCAAGCCTCTGCAGCACGTTGGGAATCTGAGGCCGGCAAACCTGACTCTGCTGGCGCCAAGGCTGCCTTGGAAGCTTATCTGTCTTCTGAGGAGTTCCAGGACTTCTGGATGGAGAAGGCCGCCCCTGCTTTCGACATGGGTAGAATGCACATCTTAAGGGTGGCCGCCTCTTCTGGAGTTAAGTTGGGCGACCTGATTGACTGGTACTACAGCGACGAGAGGAGTAATGAGGCCAGGAGGGGGCATGTCCTGGTTCCCTTTGATGAGGACTTTCTTCAAGGTCTGGCTGCCCAGGATGCCAAGGATGGGCTCCCCGCTTGGACGCCTCCTGCAGTGTTGATCCCCAACCTTTGCTCTGTCGTCTCCAGCCAGGTGGCCATTGACTATGATGCCAACCTTTTCTTGCCTCCTGTGTTGGATGATGAAGGGCATGATCCTGTGGAAGGAGGAGAAGTCACTCCTTCGGATGTTCAGCAGGTTGCCCTCCAACCTCCAGTCGAGGAGATTCCTGAGACTCCTGCTTTTGAGGCGCCGTCGGCTGAGGTAGAGACTGTTGTAATGGTGAATGACTGAGCTCATTGGGGTTGGGCTTTGTGCTTGCCTACTATTGTGGTTTCTATAAGACCCCAATGGAAGCTCGCACTTTTTATTCGCCATCAACAGGACGCCTTGCTGAAAAGAGAGGTTTTCAAGGTTGCCTGCTTCCCTTTTAACCAACCACTATCAGCTTCTCTATCCACAGTCTCTCTTCTTTGCAACGTTGAAGTGCTCTGCCTAGCCTGTCATTCTCTGTACTGACTGATCAGCCTTAGTTTGCTAATGAAAGTGTTGCCACCAGCTCGCCGTTGAGTCCTCTCCAGGATCCTTTTGATTGATTATCATCTGTAACTAGACATCCCATCCCCATTGATCCTTAGGATGTAAAGAGCTTAGAATGGAATGATTATAGTATTTTTTCTCAGTATCTTTTCTACTTCGCTTTTTTGCTTTTTATTTTGCTAACAAACCAACAAATCTGTTTGGAGACCAAGTGTAATGTGTCTGTCCCCCTGTTAGCGAAATGTAAAAGCGATCTTGTTCACGTAGATAATTTCCTAACTTAGAATATTTCGTAGAAGTATTCCTTGTTAGGGTGACCTTGTGCCTGACAAGAGTCCTTTTCTCTGACTTAGAATATTTCGTGGAAATACTCTTAGTCAGGGCGACCTTGTGCTTGATAAGGGTCCTTTTTCCTAACTTGGAATATTTCGTAGAAATATTTTGAGTTGGGGCGACCTTGCGCTTTGCAAGGGTCCTTTTTCTGACTTAGAATATTTCGTAGAAATACATTTGGTCAGGGCGACATTGTGCTTAACAAGGGACGTTTTTCCTAACTTGGAATATTTTGTAGAAATATTTTGAGTTAGGGCGACGTTGCGCTTAGCAAGGGTCCTTTTCCTGACTTAGAATATTTCGTAGAAATACTCTTGGTCAGGGCGACCTTGTACTTAACAAGGGACCTTTTTCCTAACTTGGAATATTTTGTAGAAATATTTTGAGTTAGGGCGACCTTGCGCTTAGCAAGGGTCCTTTTTTCTGACTTAGAATATTTCGTAGAAATACTCTTGGTTAGGGCGACCTTGTGCTTGACAAGGGACCTTTTTATTTGAGAGTATCTTATCAAAACGGTGATTGAGATAAAGCTTTCTGAACATTTATTGAGAAGAATCAAGTGTTACAAGCTCAGAATTACATAGATTCCTAGTCTATCTGTAGAACACTCTGAGGTGATTGGCGTGCCAAGGATTCGTTTCTATTCTTCCTTGCTCATTGGCAATCCTGTAAGTGCCCAACCTGATTTCTTCAACAATTTTGTATGGTCCTTCCCAATTCGGGTGGAGCTTTCTCTTGTCAGCCGCCCTGCTTGTTCCCTCAATCTTCCTTAAGACCCAGTCCCCAACTCGAGGAATCCTTCGCTTTGAAAGTCGCTTGTCATGATACTGCTTCGTTTTTTGTTTGTAGTTGATCATGCGAAGGCGAGCATTAATTCTTCTTTCCTTGAGCTGATCGATCTCAATTGCCCGTTGCTCTTCATTTTGGAATGCGTCATATTGGGCTACCCGTAGGGTAAGATAGGTGATCTCAACGGGGGCCATTGCTTCGGAGCCATGAGTGAGCATGAATGGTGTCTCCCCCGTTGGTCCCCGAGGGCTAGTCCTGATCGCCCAGAGGACAAAAGGAAGGTCGTCGCACCATCTTCCCTTCTTGTCCCCCAGTGACTTCTTCAGACCAGCGAGGATGAGCTTATTACCAGCTTCTGCTTGGCTATTCCCCTCTGGATGGGCTACCGCTGCTGTGTAGTACCGCACATTCAGGAGGCGACATGCCTCCGTGAATTTGGTCTCAAACTGCCTCCTATTGTCGGTCACTACTGCCCGTGGGACTCCAAAACGACACCATAAGTGCTCGTACATGAAATCAATTGCCGCACTTTGGGTGGCATGGACTAATGGCTTTGCTTCGATCCATTTGGTGAAGTAGTCAACTGCCACGATTAGCTGTTTATTTCCTGCCCTTCCCATAGGGAATGGTCTGAGGAAGTCGATCCCCCATATGTCGAACGGCCAAGCCGCCACTACTGGGGTTCGAGGGATGACTGGCAGACGAGGAATCAATGCGAATTTCTGGCATTTTTCGCATTTTCGGGCATACTTCGTTGCATCCTTTCTTAACGTTGGCCAGTAATACCCATGAAAGAGGATTTGTTCTTCCAGCTTCCTTGCCCCCTTGTGCCCCCCGCAAATTCCTTCATGAATCTCGGCGAGGATGGAAAGAGCATCCCTGTCCTTTACACATTTGAGCAGAGGTCGCGTAAGGGATTTTCGGTATAAATCCTCTCCAACAAGTGTGTATCGTGGCGACCTATTCTTCACTGTCTTTCCATAATCTCCCATGGGGAGGACTCTTGTGCGCATGTAAGATTTCATTTGATCCACCCAATCTGGCCTGCCGTCTGTTATGGGAAGTAGTAGGACAACCTCATAGGAAGGTTGCTGTAGATTGGCGGCTTCTATCCCGTCGGGAATATTTTCGCCGCTGTTAGCCATCCTGGAGAGGTAGTCCGCCTCCATGTTGTCAGCCCGCCCGATCTGAATGATTTCCCAATACTTGAAGGCGAGCAGCTTTTGGCGGACAAGGTCGCAGTACTTGATGAGACTGTCGTTGATGGCCCCATATTCTCCAGTGACTTGCTTGGCGACCAGCTGGGAGTTGCAGTAAATTAGGATGTGCTGTGCTCCCAGTTCGGAGGCCATGTCCAAGCCAGCGATCAACCCCTCGTATTCAACTTGGTTATTCGAAATCCCGAACTCAAAGATGATTGTCTTCCTGAACTCGACTCCCGGGTAGGGCGGTAATAAGTAGGCTCCTGCTCCACCTCCTTCCGTTGTTGACGAGCCATCGACGTACAACGCCCAACAATCCACTGGACGCTCCTTCGGAGGGGATTCCGCGGCAACCACCTGTGGCGGCTCTTGCTCAACGTTGTTGAAGGATGATTCAACCATGAAATCAGCCAATGCTTGGGCCTTGAACGCCTTTCGGGGCACATAGGTCAAGTCGAAAGACATGATCTCTACTGCCCACCTCATCATCCTTCCCGTTACGTCCGGCTTCTGCAAGATCTGCCTCAGAGGGTAATTGGTGTACACTGTTATTTTGTGGGCTTCAAAATACTGTCGAAGTTTTCTTGCCGCGACCACTAAGGCGAGGACAATCTTCTCTATGTCCATATATCTGCTTTCCACGTCTGTCAATGCTTTAGAAGCATAATAGATGGGCTTTTCGACAGGTCCCTCCTCGCGCAGGAGTACTGCTCCGACGGCCCTTTTCGAAGCGGCTAGGTACAGATATAATTCTTCTCCTGGGATGGGGAGCTTAGAATTGGAGACTGGCCCAGATACGCTTTAAGTTGTTCGAAAGCTTGGGATCATTCTTCTGTCCAGACCATGTTTCTTCCTCCCTTTAAATCTTTGAAGAGCGGCAGTGACTTCTCAGCTGACTTGGCGATGAAGTGTCCCAAGGCGGTAACCCGCCCATTCAACCTTTGAAGTTCAGTGATCGTCGTCGGTTGCTGCATGTGGACCAAAGCGTCGATCTTCCCGGGGTTGGCCTCAATTCCTCTCTAGCTAACCATGTAGCCTAAGAATTTGCCCGCTGTCACTCCAAAGGCACACTTGCTCGGATTTAATTTCATTTGGTTCCTACGCAAGTTGGAGAAGGTTTCCATTAAATCAGTTACGTGGGGCTGCTCCTTCGTCTTTATGACCATATCATCGATGTAAGCTTCAATATTTCGCCTGATCTGGTCACCGAAGACGGAGTCGACCATCCGTTGGTAAGTTGCCCCCGTATTTTTTAGGCCAAATGGCATCATAGTGTAGCAATAGATGCCACCAGCTGCTCTGAAGGCGGTCTTGATCTGGTCCTCTGGTGCCATCTTTATCTGGTGGTAACCGGAGTATGTGTCAATAAAGCTGAGCACCCTATGGCCTGAAATGGAATCGACTAGTTTGTCGATTCTAGGCAATGGATACCAGTCTTTGGGGCAAGCTTTATTGAGGTCGGTGAAGTCTACGCACATCCGCCATTTTTTGTTGGCTTTTACCACCATTACAACATTGGCTAGGCAGGTGACGTAAGCGGCCTCTTTGATTATGCCAGCTTTGAGCAGCTTTTGAACATCCTCCTTCATTGCAACTTCTTTCTCGTGAGAGAACTGCCGGGCTTTCTGTTGGATAGGGCGGTACTTGGGATCAACTTTCAAATGATGCAGGGCGACTTCCTCACTGATGCCCTCCATGTCCTCGACCCGCCATGCGAAGACGTCTAGGGACCCCCGTAGGAGGTCGATGATTTTAGCCCGCTCCTCAGGGCTTATGTCTTTTCCCACCTTGATCTTCTGATCCGGATACAGATCATTGATGATGACATCCTCCACGATCTCATTTTCGCTTTGGTCCATATCAGTGCGCTCCCTTGGCTCCATTGTTTCTATTTCAAGTGGAGCCCGTTCCCTGACCCTTTTTCTGGCGGGCCAGGAGTTGATTGCTATTGTGGTGGAGCTTGATCGATGGGGCCGGAAGGTGACGAGGAGGAAAGCGGAGCCGACCCAAATGCTGGGGTGACGAGGGCGAGCTTGTCGACCTGTTTGAACTTTTTGTACGTCACTCTCTCTTCTCCGTCATCGAGGACGAGCTTCTGCTTGTCCTTTCTCGTCCTGACAATCTGCTGCAGGACAGACTCAGGCTGCCTCTTCAGAGTCCCAACCCCTTGATTGGTAGGATATTTGACGCATTGGTGGGGAACCGACACCACCATTCCGTAGGAACATTGGGCCGGGATCCCCAGGATGATGTTGTAGGTGGCCTTCAGATCGACCACCATAAATTCTAAATTGGCCGTCTTGGCTGCTTTTCCTCTTCCAAGAGTGACCGCCAATTCCATGGTACCTTTGGCGGACACCTTGTGCATGGTGAAGCCCTCCAACTTCGACGAAGTAGGATTCAAATGGGCATTAGTAAGCCCCATAGCCAGGAAGCAATCGTAGAACATGATGTTTTGCCCAGCCCCCGTATCCACCAGCGCCCGCCTGATTTCCATATCAAATGCGGTTACAGACACGACGATGGGTTGCTCTTGGGCGAATGTGTCAGCCACTATCTCATCTGGCGAGAACATGATGGGCTCCACCTCCAATAGGGCTATGCTAGGAACATCCCTCGCCTTCAAAAGGCTGTTGATCTGGTTCTTCAATTGGTTCGTGCTGGGATATTCGGTGACGATTGTATGGATGACCTTGCTAGGGCGGCGGTCATCATCGTCATCGCTGCTTCTTTCTTTCTCTCTCATCTTTTCCCCTTTGGCCGTGTATTGGCTTAATTAACCTTGATCAATAAGCCTTTGAATGGCCCTCTTAAGGAACAGACAGTCCTCTGTGAGATGGCCAAAGTCGTCGTGATAATGGCAATGCTTTTCCTTATCCCTCCTCTTGGAGGAGGCAGTGCTCATCGCCCTTGGTTCGGGCAGCTTGTTGTCGCACTGTAGAGCGACCATGATCTGCTCCCGTGGGGTGTTGAGAGGAGTGAATTTCTCAATCTTCCTTTCAGTCTACTTGGAGGCTTTATTTTTCCCAGCTTTGTCCGAGGGAGCGGCGGAAGTTGCCTTCTTCTCTGGCTTCTCATTTTTTGTTTTGGGGGATTCAGCCGAGGCGATCCTCTTCGCCCTTTTGAACATCTCGCTCCTGTCTTCAGGCGTGCGAGAGGCGAACTCGATTTTTAAGATGCTGCCTGGGGCTAGGCCGCCTTGGAAGCATTTAATGGCGAAGTCCTCAGAGACCCTATCGATCTGGTCATGAACCTTCTTGAAGCGTTCATAGTACTCCAGATTGGTCTCCCCATCCTTCTGTTTGATGTTGACCAGATCGATCTCTTCCTTAGGCAGATCGCCCGCATAACTAAACTCCTTAAGGAACATCCTTTTGAAGGAGTCCCAGCCATCGACCGAGTTTTCTGGTAGCGTGGCATACCATTTTATGGCCTTCCCCGAGAGAGATTTAAAGAAACCCCAACACCTGACCGCACTGTCATCAGAGACCACACTCATCTCAGCCTCATAGCAGACAATATGATTCAGGGCGTTGGAAAGCCCGTCATACTTCTCAAACTTGGGGAATTTAATTCTCCTGGTCATGGGGCTATCCTTCACCCGCGGGTGAAGGGGTCTCCGCCTCCTGAGCGTGGCTTCTTTATTGCTCGTGCTGCGACCAGCTGTTCTCGGAGGTCCGCTATTTCCTCATCCTTAGATGGCTCGTCCCTAGAGCGGTGACGGTTTGGATTATGCTCACCGCTAGCGCCACCACCCTGGGGTCTAGGCACCCTCGGTGGAAGTGGGGGCGAACCCGCCTGACCGCCTCGGAGGCGGCTATGTACTGAGGGCCGAGGCTCGTTTAAGCGGCTGCGTACGCTGCGGCTGTGGTGGGAGTTTCCGTCTGACTCCTCTTGGTTGGATCTGCCTGGCCCCCCGTGTGGGATGTTGTTAAGTCCCTCCAAACAAGGAATGGTGGCACCATCAATGGGAGCCTCTCATCGCCGCAGCAACTCGTTATTTATCACCACCAACCTGGCGAGTTGTTCTCCCTGGATTCGGAGATCACTACTAGAATGAGATGAAATAGGGACTGAAGAATTGGTCCCTAATTAATGATATAGGGAACAACTTTGAACTTAGGGACCAACTCAGTCCCTAAAATTTAGTCCCTGCTGCGTAGTACCTAATAGGGACCAACTTAC
>JAOWAN010083203.1:0-10328 GCA_028566635.1 Lobelia cardinalis
ACCGAACTATTGGTTTGGTTGCGGTTTTGATCAAAAGTGACCAAAACCGAACCAAACCGAACCATGATCACCCCTAAAGAGCACTATAGCGGAATTTAGCGCTATAGCGGTCCCGACAACGGCTACTTTTTTCAAATTGAAAAGTCATGTCATTTTAGAAATTTCGCTATAATGATTTCTAGAGCGCTATAGCGAAATCCTCTGGCAGTTTTTGAATTTCAATAGTTGCGACTATTGGAAAGGGGTATATAAAGACCTATATAATCAGGGTTCCAACAGTATTTCTGGAAACTTGAAAAATCTCATTTCTACTCTTTCTCTCACTCTATAACTCTCTTTCATTCTTAAGGAAGAACACCAATAGTTGCTGACGTCGTTCTTCGTTTGCAATTCTAATCCTAGAGATAGAACGCTATTAACCTTGAAGCAAATATACGTCGTTCTTCGTTTGCAATTCTAATCCTAGAGATATAACGCCATTAACCTTGAAGTAAAGAGTGAGGGCATTTATCATTTTAAGGACAGTATGATAAACACGAGATACGCGCTTTCTTCGTATTCAATGCCATTGCTCTAATAGCTCTTTATAGCACCAAAGACATGTTTAGTACTAGTCTAGACAAACATTTTGAAGAAATGGTTTTGTAAAAATAATTTTTGAAAATAAAATAATTGTCACATTTATCCTTTAAGTAATAAATAATAGAATCCATATACGGAAATGGTGGAGATTATTAATGGTAAATCACAATAAATATAAATAAGTTAAAATCACTTTTGAAAAAATGTTCACAACAGTTCATGTCAAAATGAACTCACTCTTTTACATTTTGACGACTTAAATCAAAATAAATTTTATGGTCGAAACACAATTAAAAGTGATCGCAGATGTACTCCAAACGTAATTCTAAATCATCCAAACACTCTGCCAAACTAGCCAATAATTAACCTTCTCGAATGGCACAACGCTCTTCTTATGTATTTAGCAGTTGCTTTCCAGGCAATAACCACAGAAATCGAATTCATGGAGGAAATTTGCCTTTGAACGATCTTTGTGAAATACTATACAAAGCTTAGGTTAGAGTTGTGCAGACTTGCATGCCAACCACGTCTTTCCTAGAAGAATCTCTCTACTTTAGGGTTTTCTGCTTCTTTTGCTTTTATGCATCTCGATTGATGATGAAGTGGGTACGTCAGGAATGATGCATGGATGAATCATCTTTTTTTTTTTGGGGGGGGGGGGTAATTAACATTAGGTCATGCACGTACGTATGTAATGTAATGACACGAGACATAATACTACGTACGTTATCTCTTAATCCCTACATGCACAAATTTCATATGTTTGTTCACAAACACGTACGTAGAAGGTGTACCCTTCTTTCAGAAAAAGAAGATCAAAAGCAAGAAAGAGAAAAGGAGAGAATTAAGTAAGTAGAGAAAGGAAGAAAGATAATGGAAAAAAGACAAGTGTTGTTGCTTGTTTCTCCCCTTTTGATGCAAAAAAACCTTGAGTGGGTAGGTGGGTGGGTGGGGGGGGGGATTAAAAAAAAAATATATATTTTTTGGTACGTTCCCTTTAGTTGTTGATAATTAAGGAAGTAACAATGCAAGTCTTCTAACTTTGGCTCACTAAGATAAGAAGATCATCAAATGGTAAGAATAGATAGTTTTAGCTGGGCGCTTAATTAACGTTTTGAGTTGAATTAGTTTATGGAATGCATGCAGTTTAGCCATAAAATTTGGTACGGTTTCATCACTCATGATATGGTTCTTAATTTTGTGTTCGAATCTGAATTAATCGAAATGTCGCCGGATGATCAAGATAAAAAAAAAAAAGAAAGGGAAATTAAGAGAGAGATCGATCGAACGAACGAACGAACATGCTATTATTTATGCTTAGATAAATAGATGGATGGATGGATGGACAGAATTTCTCCTCTCTAGATATCCTTTGCAATTGCTTTCTTGTCTTCCTTCCTTAAAAAGGAGCTTTTTTTGCATGGAGACCGATCGAATCCCCCCCTATACAATATTCTAAATGTACCCTATTTACTCTTAATTAATTAGGCCATATTTTCATCTTCATTTTGATCGAGTCACCGAGTTCTAAACCTGATCTTATTTAAGTTTTAAAGTTTCATTTTATACCTTTTAGATCGTCAATTTTGTTAGTCCTCTTCAGTTAGTTGGATGCTATTAACTGAACATTGGGGACTGAGAAAGAGGTTTTCTGCAAGTTTTGAAATTTTTTAGAAAATTATTTAAATATGAGAAATACTCTTTAAAAATATTAAATATAAATAAATAATATTAAGATAATTAAATACTTATAACTCATAAATTATGTCCAGATATTTAAAAATTTTGTATTTCTTAGTTTAATTTATACTCTGGATGAAAACTAATAAATTAGTATATATATTGAATAATAGTTAATAAAAATTATCATAATTTAATTTTAAAAATTAAAATTTATTGATGTTTATTTGAAATAATTAATAAAATAAATAATACCCTTTTATTTTAAATAAAAAAATAATTATTTTTATTATTAAGTCATATAGTAACCAACAATTAAGAAAATATAGTGACCAATCAATTGAAATATAAAGAGGATTATTTTTTGAGTTCTGAATTAATTAAGTAGGTTATAGAGTTTGTTTTGTCAAATTAATAGAGATTTATTATTTTTATTAAAATATGTAAAATTATACTATTTATTATAGTAAATTCTAATATTTTAATTAAGTTATGGTATTTTTTTACCAAATAGGTTGAATATCTACTTAAACTAGTTTTTATCGAAGGTATAAACTATATTAAGAATATGTAATATTTATAAGTATCTGATTATAATTTTATAAGTTATATTAAATTTAATTATAATTATTTTGATTTTAACTTATATATTTAATTATCTAATCAGTACATAATCAACCCCACAAGTTTCTATATAAATTAGTTAATTTTTACTTTTCTTACGTACGTGGATGAAACTTTGGTTTTATATTCTATTTTTTCGTTCTTAATCAGCAAAACAAATTTGATTAATAAACAAAAATATTAGTACATTAAGTAATGCCATATATTGATTAATAATAGCCCATCGAACTTGAAGATGCTGAAGAAAGAAAAGTAATACATAGGTCCGTACGTACCTATTAGTTTTTGTGTCCTCAATTGCTGCGGTTGGAGTTCGGATTCTCTGTATCATTTGGTGTCTCATTCTGTGTTTCATCTTTCTAAAATTTCATTCTAATCGTCTAAAAGATTTTAAATTTTAAATATTAGAAATTTAGAATATGTGCATGTCAGTATTTAAAAATTATAAGACAGATGGTGAAACACTAAATAAGAAAAAAAATAGTAATGGACGCTAATTTGGCAAGAATATATACCACTATTTAGGTTGAAAATACATTTTGGCAATTTTTTTTTTTTAAATTGCTGGTGTTACTGTTCATGCACACAGAAAAATACTGCATCAAAATCTCCATCTAACTTGAGAAAAATAATTAACTGCTACAAATCATAGTTTGTGTACAGCTTCACAGGTATAGTATATGTATCTTCTTAATTCGAAGAGTTATTTAATAATTAGTGGGATAACTATTACTCGCTGCTAAGATTCTCTTGAAATGTTTACAAATTTCTATGCGACAGACATCTTTTGAATTATAGGATCCATGCATATTTATACTTATATATATACACTCGATCCTTGAGTTGAGGATCTCATCTCTATCTCTCACTAAATATTCGGTACATGAAATGCTAACTATATGTAGTTGTTCAAAGGAGAATTTAAATATTGTAAAAATTATATGAGTTAATTTTGATAGTTGAATTTTCGAGCACAGTAAAAATTTATGTTATCGTGTTCGTTAATTCCTGAATTATATACTAAATTTTTTTGATATTGTGTCGGTAAATTTTCGAACACCTAAAATATTTCGCTACTGTGTCAATAAATATTTATGTTTCTATAGAAACGCATATATATATATATATATATATATATATATATATAGAAAAATGATTAGCTACAAACTACAAATATCGTACAAATGTGCAAATCCGTTGTATCTTTATACATTTTTTGTTGTATCTTAGTTCATTTTGTTGTATTTTAGTGAGACTTTGTTGTATCTTACTGCATTTTTGTTGTATCTTCGTATCTACGATACAACAAAAATATAATTAAGATACAATAAAAATATACTAAAATACAATTGGTTTACACGTTTGTACGATATTTATGGTTTGTAGCGGAATAAGACTCTCTCTATATATATATGTGTGTAATTTATTCCTTGGTTGGAGAGTATTTTTGATCGTCCAATTAATTTATTTCAAAATAGACTACTTATTATTGATTCACTGCATGCGACATGCAATTTCAACAGATAAAATTTTCCCGTCATCTCTCTCACCTTGTTGGACTATTATTTCACTATTAGATTAAGAATCAAATAAAAACTAACTAAAATATATTCCTTCAAAAGTTTCATCAATGTTCGTCCATTAGCAATTGAAGTGAAACAAAAAATAATTGATAAGATTTGAATTCAAATTGATAAGATTTGAATTCAAGTTCTAATTATCAAACTTAGAGTTATGATATTATTTTAAGAGATCAATCCATTTTAAAGGTTAAATATTAATAAGAGTCACATTAATATATATATATATATATATATATAGAAACCATAAATATCGTATAAACGTGCGAACTGTTGTATCTTAGTATATTTTTGTTGTATCTTTGTTAATTTTGTTGTATCTTAATTTTTCTTGTTAGTTGTATCTTAATAAAATCCCGTTGTATGTTATTACGTTTTTGCTGTATCTTCGCATCTTAGTTAGTTTGTTGTATATTTACGAATATATTGTATCTTAGTATATTTTTTGTTGTATCTTAGTTGATTTTCTTAAAAAATTTATTGTGTTGGATCTTTATTTTACAAAATACAGATATATAACAAACATACAACAAAAATGTACTAAGATACAACTGGTTCTTACGGTTTGTACGAAAAAGTAGCTTGTAGCGGAATAAGCCCATATATATATATATGAAAATGATCAGCTACAAACCATAGATATCGTACAAACGTGCGAACTGTTGTATCTTAGTATTTTTTTTTATTGTATATTCGTTAATTTTTTTGTATCTTAATAAGATCACGTTGTATATTATTACGTTTTTGTTGTATCTTCGCATCTTAGTTAGTTTGTTGTATATTTACGAACATGTTGTATCTTAGTATATTTTTGTTGTATTTTAGTTGATTTTCTTATAAAAATTCTTGTTTTGGATCTTTATTTTACAAAATACAGACATATAACTAACATACAACAAAAATGTACTAAGATACAACCGGTTCTTACGGTTTGTACGAAAAAGTGGTTTGTAGTGAAATAAGCACCTATATATATATGTACATCATGATTTATATAATTAATAATTATATTTAAACAATAATTAATTATAAATAATAAATTAATATTTATAATTAAATTTTAATAATAAAAAATTAATTAGCGACTGACTGGTCAAGGCAGTCGCTATTCTCCAAGTCAGTCGCTATATGCCCTTTTTCTACTAGTGTAACGAATCTACGTTAAAAACTTAAAATCTTCAATATAATATATTACTAATCCGGTCCAAATTCACGCTCCCCCGAGGCTCTCTTTACTTATTTGAATAATGAATGTGATGTGATAAGATATTTATTTTTTATTTAGATGAATAATTTCATCATTTTCTCTTTATCTCTCTTCAACCTTTTCATTTTAATCACTATAAAATTTTATATATCATATTATTAAATATTATTACATATCACATCCATAAACCAAACCTTAATTACTTCTCACTTTTATAAATACTAGCAGTTGTGTTCTCCCTACCTTGACCTAATACTCCAGAATTTTGCATGGAATTCATCTACTTAATTAGCAGTCATCAGAAAGAAAAGCACAATTGACTGATGGTTGATTTGGTTGGAGGAATAAAAACTAAGAGGGTTGAAAAATATGAATATTCAAATTTTTGGGGTGAAAATATTTTTTCCTCCAATTATTTGGTTGAACAGAGAAAAAGTGAAGAGTTTTATTTTTACTTTTTTGGTATGAAATGTATGAAAGAAAAAAGTATAGCAACTTTTAATTATTTCTTTCATTTTTTCCTTCACGTTTCACTCTACTTTTGGGAGCTAAATATTTAATAAAGAAGATGTGTTTTGATTTCCTTCCACTTCATTCTCCATCACATATATCCTAGCTCCTAACAAACAAATGAAAATAAATACACTTCTTCCATTTTTCCTCCTAATATTTTTTTCTCGAACAAAAAAGGGTTTTCTGCCTTGCCATTTCGAAATTTAGGAAGGCCAAAATTGGGAAGCTGGGTACACTGACCTATGATTGTTATGATCACTTATCTGAAACAATAAAACATTTCTTCTGTTTTGGATAAAAAGTCTAATATTTCATTCACGAGTTGATCAGTTACCAAATTTAGCTATAGTTACTTTTCTTTTGTAAATATTTTCGTCGTTCATATATATATTAAAAATATCATAATTCTATCATATATATTTTTTTTTAAAAAAAAAATGACATTACTTAAGCACAAAGTACAAAGCATTGACAGTACAAAATTAAATAATTTGACTTGTAAATTAACATGGATTATTCGCTAAAAAGGAATGATAAATAAATGAGCAATCTATATATATAATTATATATATATAATATAGCCTCTGTGTTCGAATGAATATATGTTATTCCATGCAATAATTAATTCAGTGTTAAAATTATAGATGGAAGTAATTCAGACTACAAATTAATAAGGTCAAAAATGTGAAGATAGAGAAGAAAAGCAAGCAGAATTGAGAAAGAGAAGGAACTACGTACGTACGTACAGTATAATGAACGGCCGGGCCGGGGGCAAAGTTGTCCTCTTCATTAATACCATGTTACCGATTCCTCGTGGGCCGGGTTCCATATTACTAGTATTTCATGCTCTTCAATTCCCACCTCGTGATATATATCCTCTCTCTCTCTCTCTCTCTTAGACTCTTACTATACATATCACACACACACACAGAGACACACGTCGTATATATACACATCCTTAAATTGCACCGCGCGCGTGCCAGGCAGGCATCTCCACAGAGAGCTGACTTAATTCCTTTGACCATCGATTGATCTTAATTCATTTCGCCTGAGTAATATATATATATCGTTGTCAAGCATATCTTATATCATACATCTAATTTTTTTTTTTACTGACATATAAAGTAAAAGAGAGAAATTAGTCATGTATACAAAATTTTCAACAGCTCGATCATCTTCTTAATTCTTTTTTGGTGATCAAGGTGTATTCATTAATTAGACTGACGTATTTCAATATTTATCCCTCGAGCGAGGTGCCCAGTACGTACTGAATATATATATATATATATATGTAAAGCAGGCAGGCAGGCAGGCAGGAATCTCTTGCTGCAAAATAATAAGTCGATCGATCGAACGCGAGAATATCTCTAGTTCGTTCCTTCGTTTATATGATCGGAGCGGAGCGCCTTTCAACCCATACTTGGTAATTAATTAAAGTGAAGTGGCAATATATTATCACAGTTAATAATTAACCAGTAAATAAAAATAGGAGGGAGGTAGGTACGTGAGTGAGTGGCAGTGAAAAGGACAAGCGAGAGAGAGAGGGTGCAACTGCAAGAAGAGAAGAAGAGAGCAGACGCAGTAGCCCTTTTGTCGTTACACGTTACACATT
Organism: Lobelia cardinalis; assembly: GCA_028566635.1. NCBI lineage: Eukaryota > Viridiplantae > Streptophyta > Magnoliopsida > Asterales > Campanulaceae > Lobelia > Lobelia cardinalis. The sequence continues at coordinate 7,799 of JAOWAN010083203.1, forward strand.
TTGATTCTTCTCTTGATCTCCTTCTCGATCCTAATTTCCAAACTTTCTTTTTGATCATCAAGTTGACTGCCCACCCCGCACACCCGCCCCCCCCCCCCCCTACTATATAACTTTATATATACTACTACTACTGCTGCTGCTGCTGTTACTGTACGTAGTAATATATTACATGTTAATACAAAAATATTATATTATATGTATATAGAGAGAGAGAGAGAGAGTGAGTGAGAAAATTAGTGGTAACATATTACTACATGTTAATATAATACCGACAGTGCATGGTATATTATTTATATTTTATAACCTATGATTTGATAAGTGACTATTCGTAATTTTTATCTGTATTCACTCTGTGTTTAAGTTGTCTCTCCTCGATATTCCCAATTTTTAATCTCACTTTTTTTAATTATTCGATCACCCCACTTTCGTTTTCATCTTCTTTCCATAGGAAAGGAGGTATCTATCTGCTGCTGTGCATGGTCACGTGAGCCACAGGTGGGGTTCTATTTCACTGCTGCGTCGTTTTCATTTCACTGGTGCTATTATAGAATAGAATCTTCTTTGCCGCTCACTCTCTCCCTCCCTCCCTCCCTCTTTCTTTCTTTGAACATGTTATTGAGACGTCTTTGCCTATATGTACGTACGTGTCTCATGAGCTTCATTATTTATTTCATAATTTAAATTTACTTATAAGAAGACCTGGTTCAAATTTGAGCTTCCACATTTTAATTAATCTAGTTGAGAATCACTGCCAATTTGGCCGGCAAATTATACCGTGCGCCTAAACACACGGTGCTAAGTGCGCCCAAATGCACATAAATATATAAAATTATGTACATAATGTGATATAAAATGTACATAATAATTTTATAACTTATGTGCATTTTATATCACATTATATACATAATTTATTATATTTATGTGCATTTGGGCGCATCTAACACATCGTATGCCTAGGCACACGGTATACCAACTGAATTTGGCCGGCGTGCATGCATTCATTACGAATAAGATGGAACGAGGAACCACCGCCCGCTCAAACATAGCTAGTCACTTTGGTTACTACGTACTATGTATATGTCTCTTTAATATATAGTGGCGTCGTGTCCTAGAAAAATAATCTTATTTCTATTTATTTATTTTTTTTTATGTGTTCCAAAAAACATGTGTAGTTGAGAGAGGTCTGAGGGTGAACGTCTGCTCAATATAATGAACTACCTCATTCATTCCAAAATAAGTGACACTTTTTTTAATATGTAATCAAGCATCCAAATCTATAATTCAAGTCTAATTATGTGGGGGTGAAATACTCTAACGAGAGTGTTGTTTAAAAATTACTACTATACTACAAAGATGCAAAGCCACGTGATATATAGATTTTATGTAATCCACACGGGGTGGGTGAAAGAAAACATGATAAAATTCTCGAGTAGCTAGCTAGCTTAGGAAGTGTACCAACCGAGCTTGTGGCCGGCCGGTAAGGATGGTATTAATTACTGTCATGGATATAGGCGAGGTTATAATAAAGTTTGAAAGAGCTAAGGTACAATCTAGATTGGTGCAATTGGGGGGGGGGGGGGGGGTTGGGGTTCTTACAACATGTGAAAATATTCCCACAAATATGCATGTCACATGAATAAAGGCAGTGGGTGCAAGCATGAAGTACACTATAATATTTCGCGTAAATAAAAGATAGTAAATCCATTAGAAGAATCACGAGAATGGCACACATTCATACCACCCGTCTTCTTCCCACTATAATTAAAACAGAAAAAAAAAAATAATAATAATAATAAACAAACAAACAAACAAATGTTCAAATTAATTAATTGGGACAACTTCATAAATGGTCCCTCAAACTTTTCGATTTTTGCAGATAGTCCCTGTATTTTGAACTTGGCCAATTTTGATCCAAGTTTGAAAAAAAGGGATGATTTTGATCTCTGCCGTCATTTTACCGTCAATGCTAAGTTAATAGAGGGCAATTTAGTAAATTGGCTTGTATAACCAAGGGTAAAAAGGATAATTTGCATTCATCTTCTTCTTCCCTAGGTACATTGATCATCCACCACCAACAATCACCACCATCACCACCAGTATTGCCATTACCACCACTAACAACCACCACTAACCACCAAACTCAAATCTCAAACCCAAATTTCAAACAACCACTACCAAACAACACCATTAATTTAGAGCACCATGGCCAGATTTTGTTACAAATTAAAAGTCATTAAAATTTTCTGGTATTCCTTCCTTCCACTCCAACACACTACTACAGAAAGGGAGCATAGCGACTGACTTGTCAGTCGCTATTCCTCTGTTTAGCGACTGACAAGCCAAATAGCGATTGACTCAGTCGCTATTTGTTGGTCGCTATCGTATAGTCTCTATTCGCGACCGCGGTCGCTAATGGCGACTGTGTGGTCACGGCAGTCACTATTTAGCGACTGACATGCACTACTAGAAAACAGAAGAATAGCGACTGACTAAATAGCGACTGACAAGTCAGTCGCTATACAGCGACTGA
>JAOWAN010083224.1:0-10327 GCA_028566635.1 Lobelia cardinalis
TCTCATTTTCTCAATAAATGAGTGGTCACTAAAGAGAAGCCCAACACACATACACATTAGCTTTCTCGCCAAGAAAAAACGCCCGATGACCATTCGTTCTCTCGAGAGCGAGAGAGGGCGCGAGAACGGGGTTCTCATAAATAGCGACGGTTTCCGTCGCTAATTAGCGACGGAATCATTCCGTAGCTATTTTCTCCGTAGCTATCTTCACATTTTCTAGTAGTGGAGGTACAACATCTCTGTTGAGAAATTCTTTATATTGAGAGCATATTTATTCTATTCCAGAATTTTAATCATTAATCAACCTAGGCTTTAAAAATCAAACCCTAACTTGGGAATCTCTAGGTCTCCCCTACAATGAAAGTTTTAATGATGAGTTCTCTTGGTTTTCGGAGCGGATGAAATTGGATGAAGAAATTAGGGTCAAAACTAGTGATCTGCTGTCTGTTGTGAAAAAATCATCAGTGTTATTCGATATTGTCAAGTTGATGCCATACACCCTGTTTGTATATGGTAGCCATGAATCTGAAATTGGTGGGTCTGTATACTTATTAATTACTCTGGTGATTTGTTTTCATATATCTTTGGGAAGGTTACTTCTTATAGTTCTGATCATATAGAATTGTTAGTCCTTAAATTTGGAATGGAATTGTCCTTGAAAGCTAAAGTTATAGAGATTCAAATTCACTCTGATTGCTCTAATGTAATTAAGTGTTGTCCGTTGGTGTATTATTGTGATCTGGCGGATGAAAGTTTGTGGGAGTTGTACCAGAGGTTGTTGGTCGATCAGAGTATGTTGCATTATCAATTTAATTTTGTCCATTACTCTTGTCGTGGCTGAAGATTTAGCTCTGCGCCAGACCATTTGGCTAGGTTTGTTAGAGTTAATTTTGAGACTGAGGTCGTTTGAAATGATATATGATTTGGGCTTTAAGATGATAGTTAGGTATAACAAAGCTGATAGGGTTCAAGCTGAAATTAAAGAGAAATTAGAATTTAACTATTATACTAAGACCTTGGGTGCCAAGTCAGTTATTTGCACTAGGGATTTATTGATATTTTTACTGAGGTACAATATCCCTGTTGAGAAATCCTTTATATTGAGAGCCTATTTTTTCTATTCCAAAATCTTAATCATTAATCAACCTATGGTTTTAAAAAATCAATCCCTAACTTGAAAATCTCTAGGTCTCCCTTACAATGAAAGTTTTAATGCTGAGTTCTCTTGGTTTTTGAAGCGGATGAAATTGGATAAAGAAATTAGGGCCTAAACTAGTGATCTGCAGTCTGTTGGGAAAAACCATCGGTGTTAGTTGATATTGTCAAGTTTATGCCATACACCCTGTTTGTAGATGGTAGCCATGAATCTAAAATTGGTGAATTTGGCTATATACTTGTTAATTACCGTGGTGATTTGACTTCTCGTATCTTTGGGAAGGTTACTTCTTATCGTTCGGATCATATAAAATTGTTAGCCTTAAATTTGGAATGGAGTTGGCCTTAAAAGCTAAAGTTACAGAGATTCAAATTCACTTCGATTGTTCCAATATAATTAAGTGTTGTCCGTTGGTACATTATTTTGATCCGACGGATGAAAGTTGTGGGAGTTGTACCAGAGGTTGTTGGTCGATTAGAGTCTGTTGCATTATCAATTTAATTTTGTCCATTACTCTTCTCATGGCAGAAGATTTAGCTCTGCGCCAGACCATTTGGCTAGGTTTGTCAGAGTTAATTTTGAGACGGGGGTTATTTGATATGGTATATGATTTTATGCGATATTTGATATGTAAATTGAAAAAATATGAGAGAGATAGAGAGAAATTGATGGGATCCATAGCAAAATTAATGATAAATCTGAAATTGGTGGTTTTGGTTGCATTATAGTTAATTCTTATGGCCATATGATTTTCCGAGAAGATAACATGAATATTTTTTTCTCTTTTTTATCCAACAACAATTTCATTGAACACATGAAGAGGATACAAAGAAGGCGGAAAAGAAGTCCACCGAAAAAATAACAAAATTAAAACCAACATTAAATATGAAATACTTACTCTTGAATCAAGAACTTAAACGATTGGTTATTAGCACACATTTTATATATATTAATAATTAAATATTTCATCTTTTCATTTTTAAGATATATATTATTAATATTTATCGTAATTAAATTATAACATCATGATGTATATATGAAGTATGTATTATTAGTATTTAATGTAATTAAATTATTATATCACATATTAATAAATATTTTTTTCCAATTAATTCTTTTATGAATAATATTGTGTATTGATATATCATATATAACTAATATCAATTTTTAAAATATCATAATTTTTTATTTATTAAAAAAATATTTTAAATAAGTTTCATTATTATATTTTTGGGAAAAAATTTGTCAATTTTTTTATTTGATAATCCTTATTTATTGACATATAATATTTTTAATTTTAATTTAATATATCTTTTTAATATATTTTTTCTAAGTTTTTATTATTCAAAATATGTCTATCTTTAGTTAGGGTAATTTTATCTTTTTACGATCCTATGTTAGTCAAATTGGATGATCAATAGATGGGGTAAATACAAGGGGGCTAAACCTCTGAAAAAGTACTCAATCCAAAAACGATTTATTCACATTGGGGTTCTCTTTATTTAACCCTTCAAAATATTCACAACTCCCACCTGCCATGGCCTCTTCCCCTAGTATGAAGATAAACCAGTAAGAGGTTAGTCTAGCTTGACCAGATGTCTCGAGTTCGATCATTTGGAATGCAATATGTTACAACTACGTAGGAAGTGCTTTGCCGCTCTTAAGGTTCTATTCAGTTCAAAGCTATATTAGTCGGTAGTCGGTACCCAATGGAATGACTTAACATTATATATATATATATATATATATATTTTTTTTTTTTTTTTTGTCCCAAGGGGGCATGGGAAGGGATCGAACCTAAGACTTTATATACTGTAAAGCTCAGCTCTACCACTGAGCCACCCCTTGATTCCCGACTTAACATTATATGGACCATACCCAAATACCCAATGACTTAACATTATATGGTCCAATGCTAAGTGAAGTAGTGTATGCTGAATTCTGATTCTAGCTTAAATTGCTCAAAAGCGCAATGAAATGATTTATTGCAAGTCGCAACTAGGAACTTTAGAGCTAGAGCGACAGAGCCCACATAGATTTGGGCCCGAAACAACCTACTTCAGGTTACTAACCTAAAATTGGCCCGTGTAAAAACCAGCCCAACTTTCAAGGATTTATTGGATTACACTGACCCGGCCCATGTAAATCAAAGTTATCCGGTCAAGTCTGAAGGTCGTTCGTTTCTCTCTTCTAGGGTTTTTAGGCTGGAAACTGGAACTTGCTGATTGATCTCTGATTTTGGAAAGAGAAGAAAGTGAAGCCGGGGAAAGTCAACAGGAATGACGTCGTTAGGAACGTCGAAGGGATTGCTGGAGATAGGAAAATTCGCGGTGTACGTCACCGTTCCGATCGGGCTTATGTATTTCTTCGCCAACAACACCGGCAATCTCAAGAAATTCATGGGCGATGTAAGTATATTTTTTATTTCCGGTTATACAGTTTCGTTCAGTAGTTAGCAACTATGTCCATCGATGATGTTCGACTTTTCCGGTGTTAAAACGCTCGGCATTAGGTGCGTGTGAAGCACAGAAAGTAATTAGGCGTTTCACCATTTAAAAATTACCATGATTAGCCCGTTGATAATTTGATCGTTGTGGTATCTTGGCTGCGACTGTTGCAATGAAAGCAGATGATCCGTTTTTTTCACCCAATCGACCAATTTCTTCTCATAATCCCTTGTAATTAAGCCATGACAAAATTGGAAAGAAAACCCCAGCATTTGACGCAACAGCAAACTTAAAGCCTCTTCAATCACATCTAGAAACTCTTTCTTTTCTTCTGAATTATCAACAACTTCACCGTAACATCTCTTCCCTGCCACCATTCCCACCACCACTTTGTTAAATGTTAGCTCCATGAAGTGAGCTTTTGTAAAGATGTGGCAAGATTGCTTCTTTTTGGCCCCATTTGAATATGGGATGGTGGAGAATATTTCTGCTGTGCCGAGATGACAGAGGTTTCGTCTGTGTTCACGGTAGGAAGGGCAGACCATGGTAGTGGTGTTGAGAAGAGAGGGCGCTTTGCGAGAACGATGTTATTTTTGGTGAACTTTGTGAAATACGAATTCACTATATGATGTTAATTGGGTGCATCATCAATTGCTGTGTTGCTGCCTTGGTTCCAAGATGAGTGTCCTTTTGTGCTCATTGGGGACCGAGGGAGCACACTTTTGTACTTCTCGTTGTTTTACTTTATTCAATACGGTTGTGCTGGCGATGATCGCAATAGTCAATCAACAGTTTTGGTAAGGTAATCGTTCCAGTATTTGCTTCTCGCCCCGAAGTTGAATTTTCCAATTTCAACTTGTCACTAAAAAAATTTCAACGTCTTAAGTGCCTTGCCAGAGTGAATTGGTATTGTTATGATCTTATTAATTCTCAGTTAATGCAACTCTGTAGGCGATTGATGCACTTTCTTAGTAAGATTGTTAAACAAATCGTAAAGTTGAGCCCATGATTGTGTTGATGGAAGCAATTCTTCCAACTTGAAGTGATGAGAGAACCCTTAATCGATGAACGATCAAGAACCCTTTCTCCAACGGAAACGAAGGAACGTTGATTGGTAAGGATTTTAATGAGCGGCTAATCAGCCCAACAAGCGCAATTGCTTGAAGAACTGAGAAGATAAATAAAATGGGTGTTATTAAACCCCTAGGACGCAATTACCCTAAGAACTCAATAGGGGAATTAATTATCCAAGAATAAAATTCAAGTATAAATAACTCAAGAATAAATGAAATCTCTTAAAGAGAACTTTTAAACAAAGCAAAAGCTTCAACTTTAATTCAATAATCAGTCTATGAATTTATGAATACAAGAATTGAAATTTTAAACTAAATTGGAATAAGAAAACTACTAATTAGGAAATCCTAATAAGAAAAGAATTACAATGAAATCAAATAAGAAACAACTCTTAAACTAGAAAACCTAATAGAAAACGGACGATGAGCTAAATTAGGAAACTAACTAATTCTCCCCTAGCGACGAAAACCAAAACAGAAAAGGAAAAGGCTTGCTGCTTCCGAGCTGTGTCGAGCATGTTGTGCTCGCCTTCCTCGCCGGCAGTTCCCTTAAGCTCGCCCCTTGCTCGCCTACGCCTCGTCGCTACTCATGATCGAGCAAGTCGAGCTTGCCTTCCTAGGTCGCACCTTCCTAGCCTTAGATTGTTTGCACCGCGCCTTTAATTCCAAGAGCCTTGCGACCAACAATCTCTTCTTTCCCTTCTTGATCGATGATAAATCCTCAATTCTCTTATCGTAGTAGAATTCTTGGTCGCAATTTGATTCGTAGAATTTTGGGGTGGGCGGGCTTCCATCATGAAGGCTTATGGATTGTGACTACTGCTTAGCTATACCTTAATCGGCACGGCACTCTGGTTTGAATGATTACATACCATATAAGAACTGGTTGATACGTAGGGCCGGAGATTCTAAGTATGCAGCTCATAAAATTAGGATATTGCAAAGTCCGTGTAGAGTTAGACATGTGTTCAACGTGTTCTGGCCTTTAGATTGTTTGGACGTTGAATTTAATCGACTGGAATGGTTAAATCGTGGTGATGTTAATGTATTTCTTCATGCCCTGGTAGCTAAACTTCTCTATCAACTGCTCTTGTGCTATGCCCAAGTATCTTACAGTTTTAAACTATTAGACTTTTGTCTTTCACAGCGTCAGTATGTAGTGTATCCTCCTGAGGGACCAAGGCCCCCATCACCGGAGGAAATGAGGGAAATGGCTCGTGAAATTGCTCGCAAGCGAGAGAACAGTTGACTGCCCTTATGGAGCAATGTAAAGTGCTGTAGCTTACCACCAGGTGTATTTATGGGCAATAAAAAGAATTCTTGCAAGGGCTGTAATTTTCTGCGATAATTTTCATTCTTCTTTTCTTACTGCACTTGATGTGACTTTATAATTGTGAATGATATGATCTGATCTCAATAATTCTACCCTATAACCCATACATTTGTAATTTAATTTTTAAAGATTTCTGAATCAAAAATTGGAGTGAAGTAACATTTTCAAAAACATCTCCCACGCAACCCTCCTAGCCCCCATCCATTATCGACCCCCTACACTACTGTTGACCCTATTCAATCAGAACACTGTTTCACCTTGGATGGCTACCAACGTTTAGTAGTAAGCATTTCCTTCCTAGCTCTTCGTACCATGGCACTTTTTGAAGTGCAGAATGTTTGCATAACTGTGTATACTTAAAGTTCTCTATTTGTGTTACATTGATTCTATGCCATAAAGAGGGAGATGCATACTTAAGTTGGTCGTTGCGAGAATCAGTGGTTGTTTGACTGCTCTGCTGTCTTTATGGCCCTGCATTTTTCCGTAGGCTTTGCTGTGACATGTAGGACCATAAAATGAGGGGGGGGGGAGGATTTCTTAATTGCAGTCGAAACCTACCAGGATCTGAATGAAAAGTTGAATTCAGCTATGTTTGAATTGCTTTCTTTTACATAAGATAGAACAGAATTTTGTGCTCAGGAGATGTTCCGATAGCGATGATATCAAGGAAGAAATTTCAGCGATGATATCAAGGAAGAAATTTCAGTATGTAAAAGCAAATTGTTGCGTAGACGTACGTTGTGGAATATAGTATCTTGGTCTGAACTCTGTCATTTGTTTTTATTGATATCATTCTGATTGTCAGAAACATTAAACTTTGTTTAGTCGTAATTTTTGTGTTCATTTGTTTCAACTTTCAACTGTATTTGTTACTGTTTGATTGTTGAATGTTTACGAAGTTAAATATTTCCATTTTCTTTAGAGCCTCTGAAATGCCAGTAAATAATATGCCGAACTCATTAGAAAAATGTAGAAAAAATTAGGTTCGTTTGGATAGCGGAGACATTTCACGGCCTCCATTATGTTGTTGCTAGCCCTATAGGTGGTAGGGGTCGGGTTATTGATGATACCAAGATACCAATTTGATGAAACCCTGGGAATTTGTTGGTCTCTGCCCTTCGCCCATCTTATCTTCGACTACTTAACTACTACTTAACTAGTATATTTAGGATCAGATCACGAAGTTAACATTATCACATATTATCTATATCACCAACATCATTAACATCATTAATATCATCAATATCACATTTAAATATCTTTTAATATTATATATCAATATTAAACACTTTTCATCTATTATTCATTTACCCCTATATTTACACACTTTCATATATCAATTCAAACCTTTCACATCACATTCTCTCTCCTCTTTTCTCAATTTTCTTCTCATATTCAAACATTTCACATCACATTCTTTCTTCTCACTTCACATTAAAATCTAGGGTAAATTAGTCTTTTAATTCATAAACTCATATCACTCATATCATCTCATATTCATATCGTAAATAGTACAATATCATTTCATATTAATATACTAGTAAATGCTCGTGACCGAGGGCACGATGCATAAATTAAAAAATTATTATTATTATTATTACAAAATTAATATGTTTATTTTTATTTACCGTAGTTGTAATATTTAAACTTAAAAGAGAAAGAAAAAAAAAATCTAATAACACTAAGAAGAATTATTTTTTAAATATGAATACATTAAATTAAAAAGAGAAAAGATAAAATAATTTTTTAAAATTAAAAACAGAAAAGAAAAAGTCAGTTTTACTACTCTACCCGTCCCACCCCCCTCGCCCCCCCCCCCCCTTTTCCCTCTCAGCCGACCACACATAAAAAGAACATGTGTGTCAGTTTCTCGACTGCCAAAAAATACATTCATTAACAGTCCAGACAGTGCGGGATTAAATTTAAAAATCACTGTTACGACCGTTGGTATATGGAGCATCCCGATGTTCCTAGCAAGGAGCATCTGAGACAAAATATTTATTTTATTACATTGTTTATTTATTTTTTAAAATTAAATATTCATTTTTATCGTTGTTACTTAAAATCAATAATAAAAATAAAAATAATAAATTGAATATTTAGTTATAATAAATAAATAAATAACGTAATAAAATGAATATTGTATCTCAAAGTGCTCCTAGTAAAAAGCACCAGGGTGCTCCATATAATTTGTCCTCTTACGACCGTCCAATCAAGACCGATCTTATTTATAGTATAGATAGAAGAAGATAGATTCTGTCTTTGTGATCGGATCCTTATTGAGCTGGGGCAAAGAACTTGGAAAGCTTGCTTTCTTCTTTTGCGTTTGAACAGATATTTGGCTGGGAGAATAATCTTTGAGATCTCCTCCACTAATTCGTGTTTCTTTTTCTTTATTAACATTTGCTTTTCCTTAACTCAGAAGTTCAATGGCAAAAAGAGGGAGATTCATTTTTAAAATCATTTTCATTTGACAAAATTCAATATACCTACGAGGGAAATTGATTTTCGGGAAAAATAAAGTGAAGTAAAGTAAAAGAAAGAAAAATGATTGGAAAAATAATTTTTTAATATCCGTTTAATTAACGAGAATATTAGTAAGAAACTTTTTCGAAAATAAAATTTCACAAATTTTATAGGATTATATTTGCGGGAAAGTGTTTTCTGCTGAAAAATTTTGTAGGCTAGTTATAAAATTTTCTCGTACCATTCAAACACACTCTCCAGCGAAATTTTTTTTATTAGTTTTCTTTTTTTTCTTTTTTTTATTTTACTGCTTTCCAAACAAATTCAAAGTCTTAATTACACATCTCTTAATGAAGGAGAAAATACTTTCGGTCCAAATTGCTGGTCAATAGTCAAGCCGTGAAAGACTTTAGGGGGTCTTAGACTAGGAAATAAAGTTGCCCGTATTTACAAAGGGATTCGATAAGATTGTTAAAATGTTGACCGTGTTCGTGTAACTGGAGCTGTAAATGAGTCGGATCGAGTCGAATTTTTACGAATTTTAGTCGATTTTTTCATATTTTCTTACGAGTCAAACTCTCACAAATTTGAATTGAGCCTGAATAAACTTGGTTTGGCTCGTAACGGGCTCGCAAGCTGCTCGCGAGCGTTCATAAGACTTCGCGAGTCGTAAATTTTATAGATCTTAACAGGTCTTAACGGACTTTTTAACGTACTTTGACGGATTTTTAATCTGTTAACGAGTATTCGAGATTTGCCCAATAGAGATATGAGCTCAAAGTTCAAACTCTTACGCTCTAAAAATCTTGTCCAATAATTTGTTATATAATTTTTGTGCTCTAGTCCTCTCTAATATTTCTTTAAAAAAAATATTTTTACACATATTTAAAAAATTATTATCATTAGCAATTTACTTATGAACTATACAAAATAGAAAATTTTGATTTGAAGTTTGTTCCTTTAAAATATGAAAAAATAAATGAATTTACTTATTAATTTGTTCCTTTAAATATCGCAATGGCGAATCGAGTCGATCCTTAACGAGTCAAGTCCTTAGCGAGACCTTAACGAGCCCGTTTGCGAGGTTTGTGAGTCGAGTCGAGTCGAACTCACAAAATATGACGAGCCTGAAAATTGAGGTTGACTTTCCTCGAGCTCAGACGATTAGAATCGGATTGAATTCACGAGTTAACTTGGCTTTTCTCTACATGCAACAAATGGAAAATCTAGTGTTATTTTCCGGAAAATGACGCACAATATTAGGAAAATTGTTTGTCGGAAAATGGTTACAAACACATGCACAGACTTTGTAAGATAAAATATTAAAATTATTTTCCACGCATTTTCATTGAAGTTGTCTAAACACTTTGAAAATGTTTTCCGACACATCTTCTTAGTATTTACCAAATAAGTAAAATTATTTTCTAAGGGCATCCTCAATGGAGGCTCTATATTTCCAAAGTTTGCAAATTTGCAGCCTCATTGACAAAAAACGTTCAACAATGGTAAAAATTTTAGGGCTCTAAATTTACAGCTCTTGGCCAAGGCTGCAAAATTTTCCCTAAACTTACAACCGAAAATGCAGACTCATTAAATGGGACCCAAGATGTCTGATAGAGAAGAAATTAATTTAAAAATATAATTTTTTTGAAAAACAAATTTTCATCAACGAAAATAATTTAACGGTAATATCAAAGTGAGTATAAATACCTTCTTCTTCAACATTCACCACACCATCTTTATCAGAATTCGATCATCACTATCGGTTCCGGTGAGCGACGAAGAGAGAGAGAGAGAGAGAGAGAGAGAGAGAGAGAGAGAGAGAGAGAGAGAGAGAGAGAGAGAGAGAGAG
>JAOWAN010083235.1:0-10326 GCA_028566635.1 Lobelia cardinalis
GGTTCTAAGGGCATGCCCTTAGGGGCATCCAAGTTTTGTAGAGGGGGAAGACCTAGAGACTTCTATTCTCACTCGCGCCGCCGCCGGCCGGCTCGACTCGGTTTGGTTCAGTCGGTCGCGCGTGTGTGGGTGCTTGGCTCGTGGGTTAATCTTTTTAACCAGCCTCAGTTAGTAAACTAACGGACTCCGTTAACTTACTAACGGATCTGCTCATCCCAGTTAGGGCTAGTAACTGGTTTGTCAGAGTCCGGCCCAGAGTTGGATTCCAAACCCTAGAAGGACTCTTCCTGTGCAGAAGACGTTTTCTTTCCTCCCTCCTCCCTGTAGTTTCTGTGTTACAGAAATCAGTCTCGTTCCATTGTTCGAGCACTGTCGGTACGTGCTTCGCCGATCGTGTAATCAAAGGAGTCCTGGGAGGCGTATTGTTGCATTGAAATCCGAAGGCACCGGAGGGCAAAACAAAAAGGTCATTGGAGTAAGGTGGGTGTATCAAACAAAATTAAATGCTGATAGTCCATCATCAATTATAAAGCCAGACTTGTGGTAAAGCGGTATGCTCAAGTGTTTGGTATCGATTTTTCGAAGACATGTGCTCCTGTTGCACGGTTTGACACCATCAGATTGCTTCTTGCATTTGCTACACAAAAGGCTTGGAAAATGTTTCAACTTGACGTGAAATATGTGTGTTTCTTAATGGTCATTTGCAGGAGGACATATATGTCAAGGGGCAGAAGACAATTTATTTGCTGAAAAAGTATTTGTATAGTTTAAAACATGTTCCAAGGGCATGGTATAGCAAAATTAATGATCATATGCTAAGTCTTGGCTTTACAAAAAGTTTCAGTGAGCCAACTTTGTATGTTAAACCGTCAAATATATTTTGATTGTTTCCTTCTACGTAGATGATCTCTTGGTAATAGGAAGAAATGGGATTCTTATTCAGCAATTCAAACAGGAGATGATGGAGGTTTCTGAAATGACGGACTTAGGAGAAATGACATATTTCCTTTGGATGACGATTAGACAAGAGCACAGAGGTATTTTCACATGCCAGAAAAAATACGCACATGAATTTCTAAAGAAATTTCAGATGGAGAATTGCAAGTCAATGAGTTCTCCAATTAATCAAAAGAGAAACTTAGCAAAAAGACGCCGCATAAAAAGTTAATGAGGTTAGTTATAGGAGTCTTATTTGGTTGTCTCATGAATTCACCTCCAGCAGCGCGATATTTTGTGAGCCGTAAGTATGCTGTCAATATTTCTGCATTGTGCTAGTGAGGAGCATCTAGAAGCTGCTAAAAAAATTGTGTACTGAGATACGTGAAAGGGACTCTTAATTATGGACTGCTGTTTAATCATGACCAAGCTCTTAATTTTCATGGTTTTTCCGATAGTGATTGGGATGGTTGGGTAGATGATATGAAGAGTATCTCGACGTACTTCTTTACACTTGGTTCCAGAGTGTTAATTTTCATGAAGCTCTAAAAAGCAGGAGATTGTGGCTCAGTCAATTGCTGAAGCAGAATTTATTGCTGCAACAGCAGATGTGATCAAGCCTTATGGCTGAGGATATTAGTTGATTTTCATGTGAATCAAGAAGAAAGCGCAACTGTTTTTTATGGACAACCAGCCAACAATTGTCATCTCCAACAATCCCGTCTTTCATGGAAAAGCCAAGCACTTTAACATAAAGCTCTATTTCCTTCGAGAACTCCAACAAAGTGGTGAAGTATGTGTGCATTACTGCGGTACAGGTGATCAGTTGACTGATACTTTCACGAAGGCGCTTCCCAAAAGGCAGATTTCAATTTTTGAGAGAAAAACTAGGAGTTTGCAGCTACTGATGCAAGGAGGAGTATTAAAGCATGCCTTAGTATCTCCTAAAAATAATTTGGGCTGTTATTGGTGTTTGACCAAGTCTTTAGGCTTTTCTGTATTTTCTTAGTAGCTTATCTTGATGGTAAGTTGTTTATCATTTGCAGATTTTTTTTATTGGTGTTTGACCAAGTCTTTAGGCTTTTCTGTGTTACAGAAATCAGTCTCGTTCCATTGTTCGAGCACTGTCGGTACGTGCTTCGCCGATCGTGTAATCAAAGGAGTCCTGGGAGGCGTATTGTTGCATTGAAATCCGAAGGCACCGGAGGGCAAAACAAAAAGGTCATTGGAGTAAGGTGGGTGTATCAAACAAAATTAAATGCTGATAGTCCATCATCAATTATAAAGCCAGACTTGTGGTAAAGCGGTATGCTCAAGTGTTTGGTATCGATTTTTCGAAGACATGTGCTCCTGTTGCACGGTTTGACACCATCAGATTGCTTCTTGCATTTGCTACACAAAAGGCTTGGAAAATGTTTCAACTTGACGTGAAATATGTGTGTTTCTTAATGGTCATTTGCAGGAGGACATATATGTCAAGGGGCAGAAGACAATTTATTTGCTGAAAAAGTATTTGTATAGTTTAAAACATGTTCCAAGGGCATGGTATAGCAAAATTAATGATCATATGCTAAGTCTTGGCTTTACAAAAAGTTTCAGTGAGCCAACTTTGTATGTTAAACCGTCAAATATATTTTGATTGTTTCCTTCTACGTAGATGATCTCTTGGTAATAGGAAGAAATGGGATTCTTATTCAGCAATTCAAACAGGAGATGATGGAGGTTTCTGAAATGACGGACTTAGGAGAAATGACATATTTCCTTTGGATGACGATTAGACAAGAGCACAGAGGTATTTTCACATGCCAGAAAAAATACGCACATGAATTTCTAAAGAAATTTCAGATGGAGAATTGCAAGTCAATGAGTTCTCCAATTAATCAAAAGAGAAACTTAGCAAAAAGACGCCGCATAAAAAGTTAATGAGGTTAGTTATAGGAGTCTTATTTGGTTGTCTCATGAATTCACCTCCAGCAGCGCGATATTTTGTGAGCCGTAAGTATGCTGTCAATATTTCTGCATTGTGCTAGTGAGGAGCATCTAGAAGCTGCTAAAAAAATTGTGTACTGAGATACGTGAAAGGGACTCTTAATTATGGACTGCTGTTTAATCATGACCAAGCTCTTAATTTTCATGGTTTTTCCGATAGTGATTGGGATGGTTGGGTAGATGATATGAAGAGTATCTCGACGTACTTCTTTACACTTGGTTCCAGAGTGTTAATTTTCATGAAGCTCTAAAAAGCAGGAGATTGTGGCTCAGTCAATTGCTGAAGCAGAATTTATTGCTGCAACAGCAGATGTGATCAAGCCTTATGGCTGAGGATATTAGTTGATTTTCATGTGAATCAAGAAGAAAGCGCAACTGTTTTTTATGGACAACCAGCCAACAATTGTCATCTCCAACAATCCCGTCTTTCATGGAAAAGCCAAGCACTTTAACATAAAGCTCTATTTCCTTCGAGAACTCCAACAAAGTGGTGAAGTATGTGTGCATTACTGCGGTACAGGTGATCAGTTGACTGATACTTTCACGAAGGCGCTTCCCAAAAGGCAGATTTCAATTTTTGAGAGAAAAACTAGGAGTTTGCAGCTACTGATGCAAGGAGGAGTATTAAAGCATGCCTTAGTATCTCCTAAAAATAATTTGGGCTGTTATTGGTGTTTGACCAAGTCTTTAGGCTTTTCTGTATTTTCTTAGTAGCTTATCTTGATGGTAAGTTGTTTATCATTTGCAGATTTTTTTGGTTTTTGTGAGGAATTATGTGAATTCAAAGAGGCATCAGTTGAGGATAAATATTTAGACTTGGGATTTCCTTTGCCAAATTGTGTGTTATTTCCCATTGCATACATAGCTTTTGAAAATGACACCTATCCTAAAAATAGAGTTTAAAAATTTAGGAAAATTTTAGAATCATTTTTTAAACCGTACGTTGTGATGAAATTTTAAAAAGATGGCACAAAAAGTGGCACACCATTTGACATAGAAGATCTAACACTCTTTGTTCAGTTCTGTATACATCTTTGCCTTTTATTTCTTCATTCTTGCTTGTCCAGCCTTGCCTTTTTCCTTGTTTGTCGACACCATTGTACCAAATATCTTTCTTTGGTTCTGACTTGGCTATTGAACAGAGCTTAATAAAATTGAATTGCAACTGCCAGTACCATTTCCGACTAGGTTTTGTAGAGAAGTTTAACAATAGGTCATAAAAAAGTAGAAAACCTTAGACAAACCATTTCGTCTGTGTGTTCATCGCTCCATACTCTTCTGCAGTGCAGCCTCAAATACCTATACTTTATGGTTCATTAAGAATTCAAGCGACAAAAGCTCTTACTCATAGCAAACTAATGAGGTTTTGCAATAGTTTACATGAGCAAACTAATGTGGGTTTATAGGTTACATGAGGAAACTTAAATGTGTTACAGTTTGGTTCTTTATCTGCTGTATCATTTGACCAAAAAACACACCAGCCTCAAACTTGGCTTTTTATACTTACCCCAAGTCACAGGTTTTCTTTTTGTTTCTTCGTCCCTTTATTGCATTGTTCTGTGCCCTGAGCTTCACTTCCGACTGAGTTTAATCTGCTCCACACGCTCTTCTGATGAATTCACCACTTTTTTACGTCTGTGACGTAGTTGAATATGTTTTTCGGAAGTTAAATCATGCAAAAGTTGAAACAAGCTGAAATGGCTGTTGATTCTTGCCAACCAGTTGACTCCATGTGGGTCTTTTTTACCAGCCATATGGCCCATACCCATACAGCACCTCTAGCTAGCTACTCTGATACTGTTTTTGGTGTAGCAGGTCGAGTTTCATTAGGTTTGTTGTTATCCTTGAGTTGGCCTGATTGGCTTTCTGCACAACCACGTTTCTCCAAGTTCGGAGTTTTCATGACAGTTAAATGGGGCACACAACAAGATCAGGATGCTTTGGGTCCTTAATGATTCTTGTTCCTTATATAGGGACTTCAACAGTTAAAGTAAAATATAGGAGAGGAGATTTTCATGACTATATAAAAAATTCTATTACCATGGAAGCCAAATGAATAGCTGAGAAAAAAGTCGACGAGGATTTGGCATCAGCAGCATTCATGGGCTGGACAGAAAAAAAGATGAAGCTATCCAGCTAGATGTACAGATGCAGCAGCCAACGCAGCTTTAATGAATGAGCCTCCCGAGTCGAACGAACATGGGAGTTAAAACAAGTGTCTACATCACAAATAGATCGTGTACATCACATTACTAGTATGAACAAAGTGACTTAAAGGTATAGTTACTGAACAAACCAGAATATTAGAACTTCCAGTTAGGACATGCTATGGCATGCATTCCTGCATTAGACAAAAGAACAAATAGAACTGTAAAAGCACCATCACATTATTAGTATGAAAATAACAAAATTCATCAGCAGCCTGAAGGATTCATGGGTATATGGATTTCACACGATTCTTAACAGACATTGAACACAAGAATGTAGATATAATATTAGTAGCCAACATTAATAAACAAGCTAGTCAATGGTTTTCAAAATCCTTAAAAGATTCTTGACATCTGCCCATCAAAATAGCTGATAGTACAACTAATATACAAATACAGGTACATAAGTCGACCATCAAATAACTTAAGAACATAATCTATGCACCTGAGCTTCATTTATACAATTTTGGATTGACCACAAAGTCTATTATAATGTCCGAGTCGGATTCATTCTGAACAGAATGAAACTCAGAACAAAGTTGATCCCTATATATTCAAGGCATCTCTTTCAGAACCTCATACTGGATTCACGTAGGATGCTTAATTGTCAGCTTATGTAGAGTTCATTATAACGTCAGATATATTTCTCAACCATCCTTAATTTTCTTGGAATGATATAAATTAAAAGAAAAAAAAAAAAAACAGTCCAGAACATATTGATATCAACTGGTTCTATGGACTTTTGTCTGTCAATGTTGCAGGTTATGATCTCTAACCCTCATAACAAGTCCAGCTCTCAGAAACAATTTTTGGCAGGATTCTGTCATAGGAACACTTTTTTTTGGAGATATAGATTTTAAACAAGGATTTCAGACAGCTAGTTCCTAAAAAGACATTTGAAAGTTCAGATCAGTTCCATTTCAAAGAAAATTTGAGGCTTCATGACGCATACCGGAGGTGAGACTAGAGAAGAAGCTTCTGGTTATGGCCGCTGAGACCACTCCTTTGAACCCCGAGTCTGTGGGAGGCTTATTACTTTACGTTGGATTAATCCAAGTTAAGAAGCTCCTGGTTACCAAAACAAAACAGAAAACTCACTCAGTCCTCTATATATACATTTCTTCTGGTTACCTTTGATAGAACCAATACGCCATTTCAATCTCTTCAACTGATGCTTGAAATCAGCAGAATCAATATTGTGAACAAACTGCATTCCTAAATGTTTGATTAGCAAGTATTTGATGGCCTGATGCTCTTCTACCCAGTTACAAAGCCATCTGCCGAAGCAAAGACTCTTTGAAAGAGGTGACCTGAAAAGCTTTACTGAGAATAGTACCAAAGAGCTGTTATGAAATACAAGGACCAAGGCAGTAAACTTGGAAGATAATCACTAAATGTGCATCAAGAAACAAATTAAGGGGCCAAGTCTTGATGTGAGGGATCTCAATGAAGTAAAAGGAACAGAAACCTATAAAAAAGCATACATACCACTTGAGAGAGGGAGAGGGAAAAAATGGTTAGATATGTAACAAGGTGCACATGTCAAACAAACAAGAAAGACAAAAAAGGATTACTAGTATTACATTTGAGAAATAAACACAATTACTGAAACAACGTTGGTATTTTAAGTTGGTAGCTTGCCAAGTTCCACTCGAAGAATGCTAATTCATCTCAGTTATCATTTCACACCTGATAAGTCTGACACCAAAATTGGTCAGAAATTAGAGCTCAAAAAGAGGCAAGTTTTTCTTTTTTACTCCCCCTCCCCCCTCAACAGTTTCAATCCAGTCTACAGTGTCATACACCAAGTACATAAAATGTGTACCACCCTCAAACTTTTTGGCTTCAAATACCTTCTACAAATCATGCTTTCTTTTTTTCTTTGATGCATTGTTCTGCGTCTCTTTCCTCTTTCTCCATTGTTTCACGGATGTGTCGGTCCTCATGAAAGGACAAGTTTCTGAAAATTTGAAGTCCCCTAGGGATTTTGAAGGTTGTGCTTTTTCATTTGAGGAAGCAGAAACTTCACTATTCTTCATTAATTTTTCTTCAATAGGCTTCTGCTCCATTCCCGTTCCTGGAGGGTTATGATTATGCTTGGGCAAGGGAATCACGTTGGATGCAAGAGGAAGAGTAACAAGATCCTTGTTTGCTATTACCCGAGCATCTGAACTATCTTTAGCTTCTCTTATGTCTAGCTTTAACGCGCCTTCCATGCTCTCGCTTGACTTCACAACAGTAATGGTATTGTGCTGTAGTTGATCCTGTTTTTCAAAAGTTAAACCAGGTAAAACTTGGGAGATGCTGAAAGGGCTATTGATTGTAGTGCCAACTAGTTGAGTCCATGAGGATTTTGCTAGCCATGCAGCACCTCTAGCTACTTTATTTGATACTTCTTTCACTTTAGCAGGAGGAGCTTCAACGTGCTTTTCAGGATCATTTGATTGGCATGATTCATTTTCTACATTACCATGCTTTTTAAAATTCTGCTTTTTCACATCAGTTATGGGGTCCATATCAAGATCAACAGTCTCGGCTTCTTCTTCCTTGTCCATTATAGAGGGCACATCAAGATCAGCAGTCTTGGGTTTTTCTTTCTCGTCCATTATAGAGGGCACATCAAGATCAGATGTCTCATGTTCGTCTTCTTTCTGCAAAGTAACATTTGGGATAATATCTGATATGCTGAATGGATTGTTACCTCTCTGACCAATCAAGCTTCTCCATCCAGACTTTTGCTTCCATGAAGAGTTGCTTTTCAATTGCTGAGAACTCAATTTCACCTCTGATGCTCCATCCTCTGAAGTAGTCAAATGTAAATGTGAACTTGTCCTATGATTTTCACCACTCTCTTCAGACTCTGACAATTTTCGCTTCTTCTTGTGAGGCAATAATGTCTTCTTCTGACTATCGCGCATATTTTGAGGTAGCTTATCCTTGGAAGTTTGAGATTTTTCAGATGCAGGCTCCTGTAGTCAAAACATAGGAAAGAACAATTATAAGGTTCCAAATATTAAAAAGAACCCCATTATTGATTATTAGTGAAACAAATAATGCACACAACTGTGTGCACCTAAGAATGACAGCAAAGTGTTGGATGCTCCCTTCATTGTGTAGTATGGAAAGGGCCTTACGCACACAGCTTTTACCTTGGGAGATTGGATTCTTATTACTAGGTCATATGCATACCTGATTAGCCATGATTGCTTCCAGGCTCTGCCTCATGTCATTCTCCCCTGCCACAACATTAATTATCAAATTATCTTCGTCTGTCATATGATCTTCTTCACTATCATCAGCAGGCAAATCATCGACGGATCCGTCAGAATTCACTCTCTCACTTGGTAGATTGGATTCTTTGCCTGCTGTCTCAGGAAGATCTTCTCTTTCCAAGAGCTTTTTCATTACTGAGTTCATGATGTTAAGCTCCTGCTCATTTATACCTCCACTTTCTGTTTCAATATCAGAAAAGGTTCTTTCTTTGGTCCTGGGAGGAGGAATATAGTGCTCAGGACAATCACAAAAATGTGTAGGAAGGGTTGGAACTGGAATGCGTTGGAAGCTGTATTTGTGCTTGCCAGTCCCACTCCAAGGCACTGATTTCACCTGAATATTTTCAACAGAACATAATTAACATGGAACCACAAAAGCACAATATATTTGACCCACGGGTCTAGACCAAGCATTATGGCCATGCCAGAGGGCTTACCTTCCTTAACTTGGGGAAAAATATCTGAAGCTGCATCTTATCAAAAGAGGCTGGCTTCTTTGGTTTTTCGAATGATAGCATGTTTCCAGAGGCATTGGTATTAGACTCAGATGCATCACTTGCACATTCAACTTCTTCTTGCCAGCCACGTTTCAAGCGCAAAAGATAGTGTTCTTTAGCCTTCTCAAGTCTAAGCCTCCCTCCTTTCCACATGCATCCATTATACTACAGAGTAAATTAAAATTAAAATCAAAATAAAAAAAATAATAATTCAGATTACAGGTACAAGCAATAAGCACAAAGAAACTAGGTTTATAGCTCTGACAAAAGAGATCACTAAGGAACCTTTATTACAGGGTTAACCATATGACCTATCCGCAAGCTATGGATGCCTAATATAGAGGCGATTCAGTTAGCTACAGGCACAATTGCATGCACTTTCTAATGAAAAGAAGATTTAATTTGGTCTACACCAGTGCTATTGATTCAGCTTAATGATCTCTCCTACTGTTCTTCAGCAAAACTCTCAAAAAATTGTGCTACCATTGAGAAACCCAAAACCTGAAGTTCTGGTTAGTCCGTACCACTTAACAAACAATTTCACTTCATGCACAATTTGCAATTCATCAAAAATCTAATATAAGAAACCTAAAAAATTTATATACGCAAAGGAAACAAATTTGATTTTATTTACAGTTACACACACAGACATATTTCATTCGTTCTGATCAAATAGTCTGACTTTTTAATGTTAAAATCACGCCAAGCATATATCCTCAATATTCAACGAAACATTCATTGAAATTCGGAAATACTTAGAATACCAAGATTTAGTAATTTGTTAAAGACTACTCCCACATTTACAAAAAAATCGTCCAAAATTTAGTGAGTTGACCAAAATTACCGTGCTAAAGAGCTTCGAGAGGGATTTGTCGGAGGAGGGAATGAAATCGAGGTAAGCCAAGCTACGGCCTTTGGTCCGTACGATGTCGATCGCCTCTATCTTTCCCAAGGCCGAGAATGTTTTCCGGAGATCATCCTCCGTCACCGAATCTCCCAATCCCCCCACGTATATCCTAGTTTTCTCCCCAGCGTTCGTCATCGTTTCGACGACGGAAGGACCGCCGTGCCCATCACTATCAAGCGCTTCTTTCACCGTCATTTTCTGCAAACACGCCACCGCCACCGCCGTGAACAACCAACTTTTGCCTGTATTTGCAAAAACCCTGAATTTAATGGGCTTCGGGCCTTGCCCCGACCCAATATAACCAAACGTTGGGCTAAGCTCTCTCAGCCTCATATGTCATAACTAATTATTACTGCTGTCCCATAGATCAGGTATGGGCTTAGTGTTGGGCCTGGACCACTGTCTCATATATACGCAAAGTTGTTATTCTTACATGATTAAAATTGGGTGATGCTATTTACCGCCCCAAATTTTCTAAAATCGCCCCTAATTTCGACAAAAATATCCTTATTATTTAT